>QFDX01006997.1:0-22307 GCA_003315875.1 Lactifluus piperatus | reverse complement strand
TTGTTCCTTTGGCGGTGTCACCCAAGTCGTTAGACAACAGAAACACACAACACACCAAAATGAATCCTCCAGAACAGAAACTCCCAAGGTTCGCGCTCTCACCTCTTTTTCTCGCTAACGCTTCCTTGACCTGTTTCTCTTATCATTATTTAGAAAGAGAAAGCTCAATGACCGCAGTTTACCCGCGTCCGTCCTCTCCGATCCTCAGTTGTCGGTGGACTCTCAGATGTATCAAGACTTACTGGATATGGAGAAAAAGTTGGACTGGACGATCATGCGAAAAAAGGCCGAGGTGCAAGATGCCTTAGGTAGGACCGCGTCTGTGAGTATCAGTTTACTAATCCCTTGACTACTTCAGACCTGTCGTTCTTTGCAGACAACACGAACATTGCGCCTTTTTTTGTCGCATACAGTTTCAGGGCAACCATGGCAATCCGAGGCATCAGGCTCGGGGGCTGCAGATACACCGAATTTCGAGACGGGCCAGGGAATCCCCGCGTGGCAGCTAAAAATTGAAGGTCGTTTGCTCGAGGTGAGCCCCGCTGAACTTACGGTCAGCTCCTCCCCTAACTCACAGCGTCCCGTGCAGCTTCCGAATCAACGAGCAAAAGACAGAACTCCTCCACGACAGTTTTCTACATTGATAAAATCCATGATTGTTGAGCTTGATCGAGACCCAGCGTTGCACGCCGATGGCAATATTGTTGAGGTACGATCACCGGCGTAATCGTGTGCGGGTACATGTAGATGACGCCCCTCCGCAGTGGCATCAAAATCCTTCACACCCTATTCTTGACGGCTTCACGATACGGCGAACGGGGGATGCACCAACGAAAGTACGGCTCGTCCTACGCTTTCAACAATACCCCGAGCAATTTCAAGTGGCTCCAGAACTTGGTATGGCATATTTTGGCGACTTCGCACAAGCACCTAGCAAACATAGTTCCTTTTTTCAGGGAATATACTAGGCATCAAGGAAGAAAGTCGAGCGGGGCTTATTCAAGCCCTTTGGACCTATATCAAGACGCATAATCTACAAGACAAGTTTGATCGCAAACGGATACATGCCGATGCTATGCTACGACCCGTATGTGGTCTTAGACTTGTCTAAACGTCCAACGCTTACTAATACACTCTTTAGATATTTGGCCACGACAACGTCCCATTCAATGTCTTACCAGAACTGGTTAATCGTCATCTTGCACCGCCAAATCCGGTGGTCATTTTCTACACGATAAATCCATCTACACCACCCCCAGAAAGGCCAGCAGCTTGGGACATAGAGCTGAAGCTAGAGGACATTGCCTTGAAGTCCAAAATGCAAGGCGCGACGCTTCAAGCGTCACGAGACGATTTACGAGAGTTGACGAAGCTGGACGACGAGGTTTGTCTCGATAACATACCTCCTTTTGTTCCATGAAACTTACTTTGATACCCGTAGATCGCGACGCTTACCCAATCTCTTCAATCTTCCGTGTTGAAGAGACAGTTTCTACGAGCCTTTGCAGAGGATCCATCTGGTTTCATTCAAACTTGGTTAGCGTCTCAATCGCGTGACATCGAGTCGATTCTGGGGAGTGGGCCGAGTGAGGGTGCAACGATCCGCAAGGAGGATCTGTCTCGAAGCGAGTTTTTCCGGATGCCATGGGTAGAGGAGGCTGTCGCGATCTGGGACGGAATGCGGATTGCGAACAAGGTCACGGGATAATTGTGATGCCGTATTTTCTCCTTTGTTCCTTTCAGTCGCTTTAATTTGGGTATGTCTGCTTGACCGAGAAACTTTAACACGTCGCTTTTCACCAGCGGTATTCCTTTTTGCGCCCGAAGAATCGTTTGCGGAAAACTATTCGCCTTGTGAACGGTTTCAGGGTACAGTAATTTCCTCAAGGGACGTTCTAAGGTATGGCCACTACGGCGTGCTTGCCGCTTCGATACATCTTCATATGGAGAATAGACAGCTCCAATTCCCCGAAGTCGTGTTCGTACTACAGACGTCCCCCCTAATTGATCCCAGCGATACGTTGATAATACGAGTCCTGCATCCGTCCTTTTACTTTTTGTCTTGTCTTTGTTGTAAAATGAAGCCTCTGTCACACGCAACAACACATAAGTGAGCAGGACATCCGCCGCTAGGGCCGCGGCTGGCACAAAGGCGCCATTTGTCTCAGAACGGCTCAAGACAAGACAAATGAGATAAACTCAACACCTTGATTCACGAATGTGCTCATACATAGTTATGGGCCATTGCGGGCCTTTGCTTGATACACGGGATCTACAGAACCCTCGACAAACAGGTCCTCCTTTGTCAAGTATTGCACAGACCGTGACCCCTCGTCGTTGGGGCGAGATTTCAAACACATCCACACCAGCTGATTCGCTAGTTTCTCCCAAGTAAATCATGATATCCCTACGCGCCCTTGGAACGCGAAGAATGTAAAAGGATATGGTCAGCAGCACCTCGTTCTTCGGATCTCCTCTGCCCTTGCCGACCCTCACTCAGCCCGACCTCCTCAGCCATTTTTATATTGCATAACTAGCAATGTCCCGTGCTTCGCAAAGTCTTAGAAGAGCCATTTAGTTGGCAGAGAGTTCTGAGGAGGTGTAAGGTCAGCCCTTGAATTGGGCGCAGAACTGACATCAGGAAAGACGTTTTTTACTAATTAAAGTTGGTGTTGACGTAGCTAGAAAGAAGGGAAGTTGAAGCGTTGTGACTGATATAAGAAGGGAAACATCCTGTGGATTGATGAGATTACCGGTACCCTACATCGCAGCACAGTTATTATTGGGGTAACTAGAAATTGAACTGACGTCTGTGCATGACGGAGTTTGTCAGAGATACACGCACCATTCAACAGCTACGGCGCGTCCTCAATACAGAAGATTTGGGTAGGCAAGTTGTTGAGATCCGTGGCCTCTTCAAGGCTCCCACCACACTCTTCTCCAACAAGCAGTCAGCGATCGCCCTCACTCGGGACCACCAGTACCACGCCCGGACAAAACATATTGATGTCCAACATCATTGGGTCCATTGGGTCATAGAGCAGGCCACAGTTCTCAACACTCCCCCTCATTTCACGGGCAGTCCAAGGCCTGCCACAACATGCTTCACCTTCGATAATGGGAGAGCTTTTGTGAGCGCGTCAGCGACCATGTGCTCTGTGAGGCAGTAGATAAGTCTGATTGTGCCTTGCTCGACGACCCAATGGATCCAGTGGTATCGGACATTGATGTGTTTCGTCCGCGCGTGGTACTGGTGGTCCCGAGTAAGCCACACTGCCTCCTTGCCGCCGTGAGTCGAGGCCACGGATCTCAACACAAGTAGCATATCAGGTGCGCATCTTTCCGTACTAAACTTTTGTCGTGAGCGTCGTGACTAGCCATATGCACTTGCTGTATTTCAATCTAATGGTATTTATTCGTCGTAGCGGTCATTGAATGGCTTTCGTAATTCGTACGTGATTGGTGTTGTGCCCCCTCAGTAGGAGCTTCACTTGGCTGGTAGTATCTGGCCGGCAAGCTGCACGTCAACGCCATACAGCCCAGTCAAATGTGGTTTTACCTGCAACCGTGGCCGAGACAAAGACGCGCCGGCGGGTTCATCATGCAGGAAGTGGAATTTGGCCCAGTTTCATAAAATTCTTGATGGCCTTTGTAAATACGAAAAATGGCAAATTGGTTCGCTACACGCGTGGATTTCTTTAGGGCTGTGGCATGAAAAGACTTGGGCCAGTGGAAGGCCATTACAGTGTAGTGTCATTGACGCCCCCTTTAAATTTGGAACCGCCCGTCGTTACATGCACGTGATATTTCTGGAGCCTACCTTTTATCGTACACTCTTGGTTAAAAACTGTACTGCTGCATTGTAAGCATGCCCGCCTAGCTCAATCGGATAGAGCGTAAGACTTTTACGGCTGTGGCATTCACGTGTCCCGTGAGATCTTAAGGCTGCGAGTTCGACCCTCGCGGTGGGCTATCGGATAACTTTTCCTTTTTCGGTTAAGATCTCCTGGATCCCACTATCATCTCAGTACTTGAATGCCACAGCCAGTCGTAGAAAGCTTCAATTTTATTTACTCTCTACTCAAGCGATATCTGACTGGGCATGCAGGTTTAAATCTATGTGGTCTAGTCATTGTAAGCAGTTCATGACTGGGCTTAATCTTCCCCTGACCCTGAACGGGTTACTTGTCGACCATCCTCTAGAGCTTTGGGTGCGACGTCTGGGGTAGAAAGTTCGTGCGTCCCATACTGCTACTCCCAAGTTGTTTACCTTCAAGTTTTTCACCCGCTCGATGTCTTCTATACCAAGTGGTCATACAATCTCACGTTGTTCGTCGTTCGTCGGAAGTATATTTAGCATTGCAATGGATGGCTCTCGGATGTTGAACTTTTGCGGCGCTCGCATCATTCGCAGCTGCTTCCGGAGTCGACGTTGGTGATATATGTCAATAGACCCAGCTATCTTTCTAGGTTCTGCAGTCCAACAACGAGTTTACTTTAATCTGGAACCTGTCTACATCGCTGGCGTGCTCATAATCGGCGGGGTAGGGACTCTATCTGAATCGAATCTACATCCCCTTTCCAAAGCGATGACATATGGACGGAATGTTAGCATGGACTCGTTCCTCGTGCCGGCTGCCAGGCGCTGTATCCATTCTCTTAGCGGCATGGTTTTTGTCCTCTATCTGTGTACTCAAGAAGGTGTTGTGCGTACAGAAGTGTAAACAGATTGCGACTGTCTCTTGTTTCTAGAGGTGTTGGAAGCATCCCTATCCAGGTAGCAACATAGTTTAACTAAACAGGGCTTGCGACCAACTTTCATAATACCTCTCACATACGGGCTAAAATGCAACCACCTAAAGCACCTTTTCTGGTCATAGTTGAGCTATCGCGGCGGCGAAGCGACTGTGCTCAAGGGGCACCACAAGACATCCTAATGGAAACCTCCAACTACTGCTAATAGAAGGACGATCCCCAAGCTGTCTATGGACGTCGACGTGTATTACTTGCAGCGATTGTTGGTCGTGGCTGTTGGCTCTCACGAAGTCTCACGACTGAGTGCTGAGCGCTGAGCGTTTGAGTCACTAGCTTGGCAGCTCCGGAGTTCGACTCGGATGCTAGACGTGTAAGTATTAGGTGCTGTAGGTTATCGGTATGATGTTCTGGTTCCTTGATTGTCACCCAGACGACTGGAGATCTAGTCGGTATTGCACGCGGTCTACCCAGAACAATACAGGTTCATGATCATCGAATGGTCGCCTTGGTGCAATATTCTGTAAGACTGTCTAAGGCATCCTGAGTAAAAAGGGGTGCGACGAGGTCTCACAAGTGGACATTGTCAAAATCAAAATAGGACCAGATGTGAGGCATATGCATAGGCGCCATTGGCTCTTGCCAGTGCAACCATAACTTCGACCAATCAACGTTAATCAACCCCCAAATGGCAATAAGCATTAGATGATCTGACCAATCTTGAAATTTGACTAGTTTGACTCTCCATTGACTATCCATTTTTACAGAGCATTAGGGGGAAATAATTTCGTATATTATCGCCTTGCTTCAATGGTTGCCATCACGGTCCATCACGAGTACCAGTGACTCCCGCCCAGCCCGAGGGACCAAAAAGTTACATTATCGCCACCTCCCCATACCACACAGATCAGGAAAGGAATCAACCCAACATTTTGGAATTTCCACGCCATGGGTAGGCTTCCTGAGTACCGCCTTGAGTTGCCAGATGCCATTCCAGGTCGCACATTACGCATCACGCATCTCACGTTCGGAAAACGGGGCCGAGTCCCAGCACCACAAGTACAGGAAGATGATAGAACCAATGTTAGCTAAAAGCTACACGCCCAATCATCCCTCCCCGACCGCAAACTGTGGCCGTTTTACCAAACTGGCACTCCCACCTTTGTCAGGTTTGCCCTACCAGCCTTCAATGCGGCCAGCCTATTTTCTGTCCCGTTGGAAACCATGGTTAGCCTTGTTGAGCACTTCAAAGTGTTTTCATCTGGCTAGAGGAGCGTTTACCAACCAGGAAGTCGGAGGTTGCCTCGTTTCTGCGATATGACTCAGATTGGCCCATCGTCACATGCTTCGCTCTATTGTGCATCACGTGGTGCTTTCTTCAAAGTTCGCGTCGCGGCCAGGTGGCCAGTCCCACTTCCTTTGTCTCTGTCTGTCATAAAGCTTGTCAAGTCCACGCCAATATCTTCACTTTCTATAAGTATTCTAACATGGTTAAAATTCCTATGGGAAGTGGTGGTCTCTCTATTACACCCCGTATGTCTGCCTTAATTGCGCGAGCCGGAAATGGTGTCTTGCCCACATTTGGGGGAGGACAGGAACTTCGTGGACTGTATAAAGATGGTCAGTATTTTTCGTTCTATCTTCATTCCGACAAGCTGATCGGCCCACGCGGCGATTTCCCAACCAGCCACTGGGCAGCTCATTCCTGGTTTGCTTAACGAATTTGCCCTCCAATGCTTTCACGGTGATCTCGACCGTGTCAAAAAGGTTATGATCACTGCCTGTTCTGGAGTTCTTGTCCTTATTGACCCCTGAATGAATCCATTCATCTAGGTCGTAGAGACCGGAAAGGCTCCCACGTTGACTGGCACCGAAACGCCGCTCAAATTGGGGTATGCCACGCTGGTTGTGATCGGCAGCCAGAAACTTCCGAGCAGCAATGAGCCCCTCCACTCAGCAACTCTTGAGTTCTTGCTAGATAACGGCTGTCCGCATGACGTTCAGGATATCTGCAGGCAAACGGCCTTGAGCCATACCACCCTGATTCCTCGAGTTAACGCAGATCTCGCACGTATCTTGGTTGCGCATGGCGCAGAAGTGAATCATCCTGATATCTATGGCATGACCCCCATCTTTCAAGCTGTAATGACTTCACACTCGAAAATTGTCGACGTGCTCATGGAGGGTGGTGCAGATCTTGACATCCCAGATGCGGACGGGTCACGTATACGGAACACCTACATAAATTGTGGCCCGAAAGTCACATCTGTTATTCACGCGTGGGAGCGTCGCCGTGCCGGGGAGACTGCACCTTTAGGAGAGAAAGGCTGTGCCTTTTGTGGGAAGGAGGGCAAACTGATGTTCTGCTCTGCATGTCATGCCATCCGGTACTGTTCATCCGAGTGCCAGAGTGCGTGAGCCATCTGGCGAATTCATTCGACCCGTCGTTCGTTCAACTCACGAATGTGGATTGCATATCTTCAGGGACCGACTGGAAGAAGCACAAGCCATCCTGCAAGCGCTTCTCAACCTCCAATACTATCACCGTGAAACCCCGATATGAGAATGGGGCCGCGTTTCACAACCAGGATCTTTCCCGAGTCATTTCAGGGTCTTGCTCTCCTCAGGCATTGCGTTTGCAGAACATCTCCCATGAAGTGACAAAGTACCCGATGAAGATAATCATCAAGGTGCAGATTGCAAAAATACCCCTTAACGGGCCCATGTTCGTGTACGATGCCAAGCGCGAGTTTGTCTGCCATCTATGGCGTGAAGATGCGCCGGCCGAGTTTGATCGCCTCGGCAAAATCATTCGCGAGAAGGGCACGTTCGGCGCAAAAGCGTACTTTCCTGCGGATGTCAAAAGCAAAGACCAGTTGGTAATCAAAATTGATGAGACCTTGGCAGAACAGCCATTCTGACGCTGGCCGGGCCTATTACAATAACCACATCACTTGCAATCTGATTGTTTTTTTTTCTTTACATCTCGTTTCGCATCGTACGTACGTGGATCGCAATATAATAGCACCCTGTTATCGATCTCTCAACCCATCGCGGAGCTTTGGCCACCACCACCCATCATCAGTCGTAATCATAAACAAATATAGGGATGACAAACGAAACTCGCATACACTTCATCAAGATCACATCCATCCATTGAGACTTATCGTGGATCGACGCTTCATCGTTCTCAAAACGGCGATAGTTTGACTTATAAGAGGGGGGACCTAATTACACTCACATGGTTAATTGTCGCGGATAGTTTCAGTGATGGCCGCTCGGCGTTGGGCGCTTTTGAGCGCTCGAGAGAGAGGGGCTACTAAGTTACTAGTACTAGTAAGTTAGTCTACTGCCCCTCGATGATGGCGCGCGTTTCGCCCAGATTGACACCTGCATTGATGGGCATGTCGACCCCACGGTACTAGAATCAGACATTTTGTGAGAGGTCTGAGAATACCGACGGGACCGGACAGGGTAATTTCTTTTTTAGTAACTGTACATATATATATGATCTCCTATTGGGGGGCCAGGTAAATGTTGATCGTGATCGACGTGAGGGGGGATGATCCAAGTTAAGTTCAGCGCGACACATTTTGGCATATTTACGCCCCGCCCCGTCGCATCGCCCCCACAATCTGTCAAGAGGGTGAAGCGAATTAGGCGTTATATTAAAGACAAAACTACGTTTCTCCTCGTTGTAAGAACTGAACAATTCAACGAAGATCTGACCCTGCACGCTCCCACCCCTCCCTTCTTGATGAAAACTCCACTCTCATTGATATGCAAAACAGGGGTTCAAGTCGTCCTGATGACTCACGCCAGCCAACGAACGAGGTAGAAATGTGGGGGGGGGGGGGTCACGGTACCACTGGCACTGGCAGGAGTAGGATGCTAAACCGGAAATAGGATCATACGAGGTAAATCGAAGTATGTGTGTACACACGCGATCTTGACTGTCTCTAAATATATCTCTCTCCTGGGAGGGGGCGAGGGGGCGTAAAGTTCACTTCTCCACGAAAACGCCGCAAATGATGAATGATTCTCACACCGTCCGGTTCCGACTGCGCTGCACATGACACTGCACCCGCCATCTTGGAGTGGAGTGGAGGGTGGACCCGACGGCCGCCAGAGTTATAAGCAAGGAAAAACGGTACCGGCGCGTGTTTATCTACTATAAACAGATCATGGGGACGTTACCCACAGATGTCGGAGCCGGGAGCACATGCGCTCCAATCGCGTGAACTACTGTAATCTAGTAATCTAGTTTAGTGATCCTCGGTCGACCTTGTTTGCCCCACATTGCCCCATGACCGATTGCGTCGTGGGTGATATGTACTGTAAGGACTTGAGAATTACGTTCCACACTATTATTACCAGCCTACGAATAAAAATACTATTATTGTAGTCTCAACGAGTTGATGGTATTGGCTACTGCGCCCTCCGCCTGATGGGCGCGTCCTTGGCGCGCCGAATTGTTCCAGTACCTGTTTTGATGGCCCTGGCGCCTTGGAAGGCCCTACATTAGTTTAGCCACTGTGACGATAAAGCTGAGGAGCCCATAGTGTACATTCTAATAGTTCTGGGTTCGCATACGCACTCGCGGAAGTGTTCCGTCACGTCAGAATCTAAGGGGATCTCATCTCTATCTCTGTGTGGTATAGATGATACGATTACTCTCTGGATATGCCCCCGGTGCTACGCAATCCAGCCCGTGCCCAAGGAATGACGATTGGGGGACCACGATAAACGCCCTCCCACACACGAGGGAGAGTTGTTTCAACCAATGAAACTGAGGAAGACGTAGCTGGGAACGGAGATACTAAAATGGATGGGCGTGCGATTACGGACGTCGACTTGACGTCGACGTAAATCAAGTCACCCACACTTCAAGCACCATGCGTAGCGTCGGGATGCAGGGTGTATGGACCGTTCTCAGAGTTATGGTAGGCATTCTAGTTCGTTCTGTACATGAATTCGTATATCCAAGAAATGAGTGGACGCGAAGGGTCTAATCGGGAGCAATGAACGTCCCGTAAGGGGAAAGGGGGAAGCGCCAATCGTGGGTGCGAATCACGGTGTGAGGGCGAACGAGCGAATCACAATGCAGATTTGTCATGAACATATAGCGAATCATGATGGGATACGTGCCGGCCCACGACCACCGAGTGAAAATCGAGCCACAGGTAAGGATGCATCACGAATCAAGAACGACACTGCGGTCGTTCCCAGTCTGTGGTATTGTGATTCCCCCGCTGTTGCCGCGACTTTCTGTGCCCAGTGATCTGGTTTCTGAGTCAGGGGATAAGGAGGACGAGGTTGGTAAGTCTCTACTCGGGTAATTACTTGACCGAGCCCGTCGTAGGGGTTGTGGGGAAGGGGGATCTGCTACTGCAAGTACGACGGGAGGTAGTCCAGGTGGTGGCTCCGCATCGTCCACAAGGCCCGGAGGGTTTAGTTGTGGTACCGCTTGACGCATGGCGTTGGCAAGGACGGCTGGCACCGGTGTTAAGATTGCTACAGAGAATGGAGGTGGTACGTCTAGGGATTCTGCGTCGTACGTAGGAGAGGGTGCAGCGTGTGTGACCGGGACACCGGGTGGTATATGATTATACAATCCATTTATGGACGGAATTGATGTCGTCGATAAAGAGGAGCCTTCTACAGAGGGAACATAAGGTGGTGGTGCAACTGGGACGGTTCCTGGGAAGTATCTTGGGGTGAATGGTGCTGGGCCCTGCATAGGCGGTGCGTCGTCGCCAGAAATGCTGGAACGAAAAGACTGGGCACCGGACTGATGCTCGCGGTCCTGCAGGTTTTGCCGTGCGGAACGACGTCGACGTCGATAGATGCTAAAGGCAACACAGGCGGAAACCGTGGCAAGCACGCCAACAATTCCTCCCACACCACCAGCGAAGGTTGGGATGTTATTCTTTTTCGAAGGTGCACTGATTCGGTGAATGTACCAAGGTGGCAGCAGTAGATGTGAAGCGGGTTTGTAAGTGAGAGCTCTCAAAAGCGTGGAGATATGACCCACTTTGCGATGACTCCTTTAGTGGAGCTGGAGGCTATTGCCGTCGTGGATGTAGGTGCCCGACCATCTGTTTGGCTAAACATATAGTAATCCAATAAAAACACGGAGTTCGGACCCAGGTTGACCACAAGAGTGTGCGTAGAATCAGACAGTCCCGCTCGTGAGAAAACAGATACATTGGGCTGGAAGCCACCAGTATTTGCCAAACCGGTATGCGAAAAGGTGCCTGCAGGTTCGTCATCCAGGGTAAAAGTGAGGTTCATGTCCGTAGGTGTGCAAGTAGGAGTGGGGGGTAACCCCAAAGGGAGAATGCAGTACAGGTAGATGGCCGAGCCTAGGAAAATAGTCAGGCACTATTGATTGGAGGAAACTTGAGACGGACCAGTAAAGTTGAACTGAACGGACACGGGAAGATCGACGAAACCGGGGTCGTCATAGTCGAGATTATCGGTTATAAACGGCGAAGCTTTCGCACCGTTATTAGGGTCGTAAGTGTTGTCGCGTCTGCTGCCACTCAAATCCCTCTCCGTGTCGTGCTGACTCATGGTGAATAGTCCGTCGCTCCTCTTTCTCCTACCATTGGTGACTTCATCCGCACCCAGTGTTGGGATTACATGAAGTCCGTGGTGCCAGGTGCCTTTGTAGCCAATCATCGGGGATGGTGGGGTCAGACAGACAGCACAACCCGATGCGTTCGTATTTTGGAACCAGGCAGCAGCTGGTTGATAGACGATCGATGGGTCCATGTCGTCGACAGTAATGTTCACCTGGCCCGCCTTGGCAAAGCGTGGGTGGCCGAGAAGGAATAAGCGAAGGAGAAGGAAGGAAGCCCAGACTGCCAATCTACTGAACCATACGGCGTCAGGATGAAGGCTACCCACAAGAACACAGTTCTGAAGATACTCACTACATGTTTAAACAGGAGATATGGTCACCAGGAAGCGGAAGAAGCTGAGGGTCCGAGTAGAGCCTATTAAAGGAACGCGCCACAGAGGGAGGGATAAAGAGGAGGCACGGGCTGACTGGGAATGTGGGGATACTTAAGCTTATGCAGATTCACAGGACAGATTGAAAAGGGAGATGAAACACACGGCTTCAGGACAAATAATGGCCCGAGGGATGCTCTAGCGCATGATCCAAAGTTGAGAGTCGTAAGTGTCGGCGGTGGACGATACAAAGTGGTCAATGAGGATGAGGATGATATTGGCTATGGAGTGTCCCCGCCGTTTTCCATAGCGTCCGAGTCGGATAAACCGCTCTACCTATAACGATACTTTGTCAGTGGGCGGGGATGAGCATTGTCATCACCGGGGGGACTGTGAGAATGAGGAGCAAGATGGAGGGTCGGTTTTAATTGAGATTTCCCAGGCCGCTGCTGTTGTGGGAGTCAATGAACTGCTTATTAATACTAATACATGCCTTGCTACTGGCCTTACTCGCCCTCTATCGAGCTCTATCCTTCGCATTGGCTCTCCCATGACACTAAAAAAACACACAATATCGGTAGATGGAACTATACCTGTCACAGCTTTACTTTACAGTGATGAGGAGAACTATGCTAGCCAAGATGGCGTCGGTATATACGATGGGTAAGGTTCTCTCCCAAGCCGTTTATCCCCTTCCTCCATTTCAGCGCTCTACCTCTGAAAGTTCCCCTGATTATCACCCTCGCATCCCTGTTTCGGATAGCGCGCAATTTTGACTGAAAGAGTTTCCTTGTCCTTTCCTATTCCTGGCTGCTTCTACTCTTGGTGGCGTCTGTAGCCACTCTTGCATGTGCTCTCGTTCCCCTCCCTCATCGCCTTGGATCCCCTCCCACATCCTGACTGATGTCTTAGTGTACAGAAATCTCCTAACCACCAGAATGGCACTGTTCACGTCACAAGCCATCGACTGTTCTACATCGATAACGCTAACCCCCACTTACGATCCTTCGTACTCGACCTTTCTGGCATTGTCAAGACAGAGTACTATGCAGGTCTCTTCAAATCATCATCAAAGGTTACAATATACTTGACACCAGAAGGGCCTGCTGTGAATGGCGGTGAATCTCGTGAAAGCTGGCGATGTGAGGTATGCGACTTTCGCAATCCACCTGGTTCGAGCCCAACCACTGCAAAATGTGTGCTCTGTGGTGTCCCTCGTGCCAATACGCGCTCTATTGCGACACCTCCGCCTCGCGCTGTCTCTGCGCCCCCGTCATCACCCTCCACTGCCCCTGGTAATCCACTAAAGGAAGTTGCATGTCCCGCGTGCACCTTTTTGAACCACCCTGCGCTGACCGAGTGCGAAATCTGTGGGTCCGCTCTTCCCCACTCGGTCGCTCCCCCCGTGAATTCGGAGCCGTCATCACATCCCATGACCCCAATACCCGACGAAGCGAGTGATGACAGCACAATGTTGCGGTTGAGCTTTCGTAAAGGCGGGGACAAAGCACTATACGCTGTCCTCAAGCGCAGCCTCTTGGGGAAAGCTTGGCAGGTGCACCGGTCCAGCCAGCGATGTGCAAGAATATCACGCTGACTCTTAAACCTACGTAGACGAAAGCAACTGGCCCTTGGACCACCTCGTCGAGCGTGGAACGCTTTGGCATTGGTGCGTAATGTACCTGCGTTTTCGCGCTTCGCCCTAACAGCGGGCGCTCCTAGATGGTCTTGTGCGTGGAGTAGAGACGCATGCGGAATCTGCACAGCTGGATATGAACGATGCGCTGAAGGATCTCGACGCGCTTATGATCAAGACGCGCGAAATGGTGCGCCTAGCGGGAGAGTTAAACGAACGCCTGACTGCGGTGACCGATTTCAACGGGTCATCCGGTGGGACAGAACCTGAAACCGCAACATTCATACGTTCATCATTGTCACAACTCGGCCTTCAGATGACAGACGTACCTGTCACTCTTGACATGGCACGCGATGAAAAACGATGGTACGAACAACTCGCACGTGAGCTTGCCGGAGTGCTGCAGGGTACTGGCGGTAAGAACGGAACCGGATTAATGGGCAATCGTGGTATCATCCCTCTGGACGAAATATGGGGTGCGTGGAACCGCGCGAGAGGTGTGGGTGAGTCCACATGTACTCCGTGGCAGATGTCTGTCGAGTGCTGAAAATAATCTCAGCGCTCTTGACTCCCTCACAATTTCTACAGGTACTGCCTCACTTGCCAGCACATACAGAACCTGTTATCACGGAACGAACATTCCCCAAAAGTGGCTTACGTGTACTACACACACCCACCTACACTCCGTCCGCCTTTGCCGCCCGCCTGCATGGGTTGTTACTAATGTCCGGTGCCCGCACGACGGTAGAAATCGCGCAAGAGGAAGGTGTGGCTGTTGGCCTCGCTGCCGAGATGGTCGACGAGGCAGAGGCTCAGGGTGTCGTGTGCCGTGATGAGGCAGAGCGCGGCGAAGTGCGTTGGTGGTTGAACGTCTTTCAGGGCTACTCGTGGGACGGTCAGGACACATGACTTACGAGCCCTCGGAGAATCTGTATGTAATGGTTTACCACTATTCACACAACGCAACGTGCGTGTATTTTATCGTTTATCCAGTACACATACGATCGCCTGTTGACGAACGCTGGTCCTGATTGGTCGACCTTCCTGATTGGTTCCAGAAATCCTCACTCGGGTACGGGTACGGAAGTGTTCGGGTTATCTTTGCACAATTAGATAGGCTAACCCTGCACACACGCATATCCCATCGGGTATTGCGGCTGCCGCCGACCCGGAGCAACGGAGGCGAAAAGGTGGAACGATGTGATTTGCTGCTACCCTATACCGTGACTAGAATTGCGACTTGCTGTAGACGCTGTTGGATACATCTCCGAAATCCCTCCGATGGGGGCGTTGGGCACGGCCGATAACGCACCCCAAAACAGCGTGCAGCCATGACTTTTTGCACTAATAGCGCTCCGCGCCCACGCGCAATATAACAAACAGGGTATGGTATACGCATGCAACCAGCGCCCCATCGTGCTTCTAAAACAAATGAAAACACATACATAGAGATGAAAATTTTACAAACTGCCACATGTTTATAGGCTCCACGTTTATAGGCTCCTGTCATGTCGCGAGGAGGAGTGGAAAAAAATAGAAATTACCGGCTACGGCAAAACAACCAAACAAAAATTGGATTGCCGGCTTTTTTGTTGATTTGCTCATGAGATGCCAGTGCTCATAGAAGGACTTACTACATGAGAAGGGCGTAATGGGGCGTTCAGAAAGGGTACTAAACCGAATGTGGGTGCGTAGAGAGTTTGACATGAAGTTTTGGTCTGTATGTGATTGTGCTGTTAGCTGTTATGCTGTATTATGGAAAAGTGCCAGGTGGCGGGGAAACAAACAAGAAAAAAAAAATAACAAAAACACACACTCACGTCATGCATCGTGCAGTTACCTACATGTCCAACCCCCTCACCCCTCCTTCCCGGAACACCGGCAAGAATGAGGGTAAAGGGTACAACACCCACGGGGGGGTGGGGGGCAAAGTCTAGTCCCCCCCTCCCGGGCCTCACGGCCAGGTGATTCGCCGGCCCTCATCATCGTGTTAGTAGAGCGGGAAAAGCGTTCTACCCTGGAATTCTCCACATAGCATTTTTTTTTACCCCCAAGTGAAGATGCATGTGGTCACAAATGCGAATGTGTGCATGTAATTAGCAATGGATAAGCCCCATAGTTGGTCACCGTAAAGCGCCGTCGGCTTTCAAGGTTTACTACGTCCCGCGTGTACCGGCTAAGATCCTCTACAGTAGTTTCTGCCCCCATCCCCCATCAGATGGTGGCACGGGCACTTTGGAGCTCGCTTGACAGCCTGAATTGCGAAGTCTACAATGCTGTCTATCATAGTTGGATGGCGCGTTGCGCCCACGGGGATGTTTCGATGGCGGCTCTGTCAGATTGGCTGGATCAACCTTAGCATCAGCGCTGCCGCAATCGACGCAATCAATGCCGACGTTCAGAGTTTCATCACCACCGCCACTGCCAATAGCACCCGTGGAGAACGGAAACAGGGGCGGAGATTGGAGAAAACAAATAAATAAAAAAGAGAGAAGTGCAGACAAGATAAGAGGGGGGTTGGTTCATCAGTGATCTATTTTGCGTGAGAAATATCACAAAAAGATAAATAACGATAACGCCACTATGTCAATTTGATCGCGCGCGGAAAGAGAGAGGCGGTAATAATAATGTGGGCCACACTCGGACAGAAATCTGTTAACGAAAGGACATTTCACCACGAGTTACTGGACACGACTGCTAGTAGCTGGGTCCATTCGTGTATCAGTAGTGGCGAGTGACTTTGGGGGCAATAAGTGTTCTGCAAAGGGGCCATCAATGCTGTCGTTTATGATATGCCGCGTGATTGCGCCACAGAATCCGCTGGTACATAATTTCGACAGGGCCTAGCCAGGCAGGTGATAATTGTACCTGATTCCATGGCGGACGTGTAGGACTTTTGCAGCCAGGCGTAGCCACCGGCGCACGAAAGGAGCACGAGAAGATAAGGATGCCGTCATATCAGAGTCATATCCGTATCGTTATCAGTCACAAGTTCAAGTGGATCATGAAAGCGATTTCCCGTTCAGACTGTGCCGGCAACAAGCCAAATCAGCGAGACGAGAGAGAAATTGAGATGGTTTGAATTAAGTTGTACATCATCGAGGAGTAATACACGTGACGACCGAGGCGTACGGAGCTGCAGGTAATATAAAGACAGTGGTGTGCAAACGATAGGAAAGCATTAGCGAGTGAGAACGAAAGATTAGTGAAATAGGTGAGAGTAGGCAGTACAGTAGCAGACGACGCCTCGTGTAATCGTGAATCGGTTGTGATGTGATAAGAAACAGGGGGTAATGGCTACGAAGTGTATGTATATGTACGGTGTACGGGATGATGCGACAAAACATAGAAAACACGATCCAAGAGTGCGGCCAGGCGCGGAAGAATAAGAATACATAAAAGACCACCTATTATAGGGCGGGGCCTTCGAGGCAATTAAATGGCGTTAGGATACTGGGTGTTAGGGCATTATTGACAATTGGCGACCACGAAAGAGAGATGAGATGGAAGCAATTAAGGGGGGGATATATGATAGAAATACTGATTAGGCGTGGTCCCAGAAAATAAGGTACTCTTCGTCACGATGTTTGTCTTGCATTACTCTTGGAGAATTCACATAACAACTGGCTGCGGTTCGGTATGATTGCCAGTGAAGTAGTCGGGCGTAACGTGAGATTGGAGGAACGGTTCGGTATGGGGATAAGACGAGAGGTTTGACGAAGACTCTGCCATGTACACGCCATCGTAGGAACTTGTCTCATTCGAGTTCCTAAGTCCGAACCCCATTGATGAGGGGGGAAGGGAAGCAAAGTCCACTGGGTCATTCGCAGCACGTGGTATTTGCGACAGATGCAACGGCGTGGGCTCCAACGGCATGTGGTAACCTGCAGGGCTTGAGCGGGTCGAGCTGATGGGTGCATGTCCAGAAGCCAAGGCGCTCGCATACGGGTGATATCCCCTGGGGGCGGGGCTCGCTGTACCATAATCAGACGTCGACGTCGCGGTCAATGGTCGTCGGATGAGCTCCCCATTCTGTACGACTGATGGGGTCACGCTGCGATAGCGCCTGACGGGACCAGGACCAGACGGTTGGGAATGTTCTAACTGTGAGTACATGGTTGCCTGGTCGAAAACAGCCTTGTGAGGAGGTGCGGAGACGGGAGTGAACGAGCTAGCCGCGCTGCCAGAGTACGAGCTGTAATGTGCTGACGAACCGTTGATCTGTTGCGGTATCCGCGGGGGCGATGCCTCTGGACTGCGGAATCCTGGGCTTGGTAGCGGTGTGGTCCGTAAGCTCCAAGGTGACGATGAGTCTACAGCATGGAAACCATCATGGTCTCGCGTGCTCTGCTGCGCAAACTGGACCTTAGGCATCACGCATCCAAAAGGGTCTTGTGAGGCTCCGCGCACACCCGTTGCTGTCGCTGCAGATGGAAGAAGACCTTCCTCAGGAAGTTCGCCCTGCACTTCGACCTCAACAACCCGAGTGGAAGCGTAGGCTGCGAACTCGGTGTCGTCGCCGTCCAAATGGTCCAGGCCCTCATTATCTGCATCTGCATCCTCGTCGGCGAACATCCCCGCACCGAAACCTGCCGCGCTCGCCTCGTTGGGACGCGCATGAATGCGCGTATGCTGGTTGAGGTTATCTGAGCGAGAGAAGCGCTTGCGGCAGATCTGACATGAATAAGGACGTTCCATGGTATGAGTGAGTAGGTGACGCTTGAGATGCTCGTGACGCTTGAATAAGCGACCACAAGAGAACAGTGGACACGAAAATGCTTTGACTTTCTGTGATGGTGGGAGACTAGAGGCAGAGTGGGACGCAGACCCCCCCGAAAGCATATAGGGTGAGGGCGCTGATGTGGGGATCTCCTGGGACTGAGATGAATGGCTGAGATTTACCCTCTGCTGCTCATACAATGGGTAAGTGTTCTGCCTTTGAGGATGACGTGAGATTCCGTCGAGCTCCGGACGAAGGTCAAAACCATTAGTGGTAGTGTTCGACGCATTCATAACGAGCATGTTTTCTGGAAAGCTAGATGACCCCGCACGATGACCGAGGGTTCCATGTCCGATCGAACTAGCGATTCCGAGCCGACGGGCATTAGCCTGGGCAAGGAAGGCATCGGAGGCATTCTTTGGGAAACCTAATCTGTGCCCAACGCTTGGCGCAACTTGATTCTCGTCCACGGACTGCCGGACGCTGCCGACACTGGAGCCATTATCGGAGATCTCCTCGGAGGACTTGCGGGCCATCTTGGGTTGGCGGCGGCGGCGGCGCTTGTAGGAAGGAGAGCCCTCAAATAGAGAGAACATGGACAAAAAAGCTGCACTGGGATATGCACGCGAGCGAGCGTCTTCACCGGAGCGTTCATCAGAGGACGAAGAGCCATCCTCGCGGGAGCGGCCCACTATGGAATCAGCCGGATTGATCATCTTGTTAACTGCACCCGCGTCAGCACTATCGGAACCATGGGGATCGTCGTCATCTGCTTCGCCCTTCTGAGCCCTGCTGAATTGGTCGTATAGGGATCGCTTGGGGTCATAGGTGAAAGACATGGCAGGTTCGCCAGTGACGACAGTAGTTGGTTCAAAGCCCATTTTCTCCCGCTTCAGATCACGCTCAAGAGCGTCAAGGAAAAGCCTGTCATGAGGGACGGAGAACCTAGGAAGCGGACTGATCAGGCAAGGTGAGGAACAACGATAGGAAGACCGTACCAATAGAAGACCTTTTGCTTCTTCTGCGTGCGTATGCACTGATACTTGAACAAAAGGTCAAGGAAGGGAGACTAGAAGGGGGCAGGATTAGGTCCGATGCCAGACGACAAAGCTCGGACGGACCTTGGGTTCTTCCAATGATGCGTCGACGCCAGGTTTAAGGTTTCTGAGGTCGCTAAAGACGCCTTCTTCGAACTTCTTCATGTTCCTGACGGGCCGGCCGAACGCCTCAAACCTGAACACGAGGGCACGTACGATGTCCGTACCGGTGATATGATATAGCCCATTCCAGAGGACGCAGGTGACGTATTCCTGATTAGGAAGGAGGAAACGATTGAGCGCTGGATGTGCGGCGTTTGGATGTGTAGGGTGTTCGGTGTTCATATCCGGAACTGCTGAACAGCCGGACCAGGCTGAGGGCGCAGTGGCAAGGAAAAACTTGAGCCGGTCGAGATTGGCTAATCGCTCCTGCTCTTGGAGGGTAAGGGGACGTGACAGTCCTCCACCTTCCTGGCCGTTTTGGAAACCCTGGATAGAAGACGTAGGGAAGTCGGAGATGTTGGAAAGGAGAACAAGATCCTGGTCTTCGTCATCAAGTGGTGCCGGAGTCATGGAGGGCATTGGCATATCGGATGATTGCATTGGCTCTGCGGGTAGGGAATGGGACTGATAGTGGGAATTATTGGGAAAATTGTCGGGGGTAAAAAGTGCTGAGGCTGACATCTCTGATGAGGATTGAGAATAGTGTGGATACGTGGGCTGAGAGAGATAATGAAGCTGCGTGGACGAGGGTGATGAGGAGACGTCCATGATTAGGTAGGCAGTATAATGGAGTGCTTGAAGGGGAGATTAAGGCCTAGTAAGGGAGTATACTTGCGTGGAGTGGTAAAATAGCGATCTCTTGGACTATATGCTATATGGGAGGGAGGGGAGGAGGGGAGAGAGGGAGGGGGACGAATGAGTAATAGCTAATGTGGACGTATGAGAGGAACTTACGAGACTCCGAACAGATATGTATAGCGACCCAACACCGCCTCGTTGGGAAGGATGGGTGGGCAACGGGGATATGTATACCTAAGGCTGTACTATGAGATGGACCGGTTCTGATGCGAGGAATGGGCAAGTCCGAGGGGTGGGGGATAGAGAGAGAGAGAGAGATAAGAAGAAGAGATCGAATTGAAAGAAGAGAAAGGGAGGGAGGGAGGGGAAGAAATTAAGAGCGACGAGGGGAGCCGCTGGAAATATAAGAAATGGGGGGAAAGTTGGGAACGGGGAAAGAAGGCGAAGAGAAGTCTACACAAGTTAAAGGTCCCATCCCATGCATACATAAGCACTATATTTATTTTATTTTTTATTTTTTTATCAATCCGCCGATAGCCGCGGTCTCCCCTTTTCCGTCCTTGACCCCACCCCAACCTTCCCACCATCCCCGACTCGCGTCCTCAACCTTGCTCCTCTCTCTCCGGCGCCAGGAACCCTCTAACCGGTCTCGGCTTTCAACCAACAACGCCCCCCTTCGATTAGCGGAGAAATATACTCCCATTTTGATCCCTTTACACAACCTTCACCTTGGCGAACCGATCTCCCTCTTCTCCCATAGGCTATTGACTCTCCTTCCCTACCTCCCCCCTCCATCCCTACCGCCCAAGCGTCAAATGGAGTAACACCAGATATTTCATGATCCTGCCATCACCTTCATCACCTCCCGATTGGCGCCGCACCAGCCGCCGCTCTTTTTGTCCCGGCCCAGAGTCTTCCTTTAGCGAACGGTAACGGCATACTCGGCAAATGCCTTGATGCTTCCCCTTCTACGTACGGTCTGCTCACTCCACTCACCTCCTCAAACTTCTTGACACAGATAAATCTACCCTCGAATATACTTTTCGTTCAAGCCCCCTTCGTCGACAGTGGCCTTCCTTTTTCGTTGACACCTTAACATCTTCATCACAAAATCATCAATACACTTGCTTCGCCAAGTTGCCCGCACGTTCAGACTGTACTTTTGATCATCATCAGCCATTCGTGTTCTCGACCACAGAACCACTCTACGCAGCCTCCTCCCTTCTCCGCATAAGGGTACTCCTTCCCAGTCCTCACCAATGTTGCCCGCTATCCTTCTGCTTGGTATTTGCAAATCTGTACCGCTACTTTCTCCCTTTGCCGTCCTCCTGCCTTTTTAGGGTCTTTCTTCGCATAAAATTTGTCCCCGATTTGAAAATGACGGTTTGTCGACTCTTCCAGGTTAATTCTCAATCATACCCGATTCCTCTCCTATCTATCACCGTGGATCAGATGTCATCCCGGGCGAGATGCGGCTTCTCTTGAAGCCAGAACGTTAAGCCGCATAGTTCCAGAATGGAGAGATCCACGTATAGCCCTTTCCTCGTCCGTTACTGTTACCATAGATCATCATGTATCACAGCGAATAATTAAAGGAAAGGAAAGTCATATTTGCTCCAATCCCCCTGCGAGTCCCCTTGATGCGATTATTTGACGGCTAATTCGACAGCCAAGCCTATTATCCGAGACACCTCTTGCACTTTGATCCCCACATCCATGTACGTCATAACAGGCATAGCGCAGCTTTCAATAACTCTTCCCAACGTTCTTGGGGTTCATATCTCCACAAGCACATATTGTGAAGCTAGGATCGAAGTGCCGGAGAAAGAGCCTGCTTTCATACCAGCGGAAGCCGTATTCAAAGCACCATCTCCCTTGGATATCCTTCCTTTCCCTCTTCTCCCCTTTGGGCAAAAACAAGTCGATCGCAATGATTAACAGTCGGCCACAGACCCCGTTTGGCATTAGTCGGCAGCACTTAAATTGTCCCCCTCCCCGCGGAAAATGCATAAACAAATACTATAGACACCCTCTTTACTGTGTGGCGGGCGGAGCTCCCGCGCGCCCCGCGATGCGCCTTGATCAAAAGATTGCACGAGTTGCATATGGTGGCAGGTGACCCCCAATGGCGGCCGACCAGTATCGGAGAATGGAGAATGGAGATTGTCAATTTCAAAGACTGTGCCGCGTATGCGCCATGCGCCTATATATTTCATGAAGTAATTAGCAGCGAGGGGGGGATTTCAACCTTATATACAAACACTCATTTAACACTGGTCGGGTCAAGCAGTTAGTTCCAGGTTCAACGAACTCAAATGAGTTCCACATGCATGCCTGGCACTATCTGACTTTGCCTACCTTAATTTTCAATGTGAACGTGGTGTGTGGTCTCATATCATCACCC
>QFDX01006989.1:0-15246 GCA_003315875.1 Lactifluus piperatus | reverse complement strand
AGTACCCGTAGAGGGAGTAATAGTCTGTGGCTATGAGGAAATGCTCGCGCCCTGCAAAATTTAGGGCGTCTGAGCACCGCTACCGCTTGATAGCGGCTTGAGGGGGGGGGGCCAAAACAGTAAGAGCGTGTCGGACCATAACCGTTGCACGATCCACTCCATCCTCTTCACCCTCCTCGTTCTCATCTTCGTAGTTAGTGCCTCGGTCTAGGCTTGCTCGCAGAGCGACGCAGGCCTAGCCATCCCAATACCGCGCCCGCTCAACGCGCTTTAGATTGGCAAGAGCACAAGTGCACATTTGCTGAGCCGAAGCGCATTCTCTTCATTTCCGTCATCGTCCAGTCACCATCACCATCACTGACATCGGGCGAGTACACGGCGCAAAGATAGAGACATTCCCCTCATAGGCGACGAGAGCCCCCCCAATTGGGGGGAGGAAGAACACATAGAGTATGTCCACAGCATCTGGCATGACGGGCACCGCAGTTGCACTCACGCTGTTGCTTCTTAGTTGTATGCCGGCCAAAGGAGGGAAGGAGGCGAGAGGCAGTGGCAGCGGGGCGAGTGACCTGTGGCGGTGTGCCTGGTTCATAATAACTAACCCATCTCAGAACCGAACCGATTCACTCTCCAGATGGTTCCCAGTTCGTTTCCTCCCGGTCTCGCTCTCAGTGCGGCCGATTACTAGATTTCTCCCCCATCTCGGTTCTCGTCCTTTTCTCCCTCCCGATCACGATTATTACTTCCACTGACTCGGCTCCTCCATCCACCAACACTCGTTACTGTAAGCACCTCCTTCCGCTTTGGTCAGGAACAACGGAAAGTCCGATACCTTTATTTTTTCTTAGATTGCTTTTTATGTACACCGGTGTCCTCTTTCATCATTTGTAATTTGGTCATTGCAACCAACCCGTCCGCCTCCCCATCAAACGTACAGTACATTTGTTGGTGGAAAGTGCCGGACTTTGTTTGGATCCTTGGATCTTGTATTTGGTTATTGTATTTGTATATGTAATTGTAATTCCAGGATCACGTTCTTATGATATGATACTAGTATCATTTTCAAGATAGATGGACCTTATCTATTAACGCTAGGAATAAAACAAAAGAACCCTTCTGGTATTTGTACTGCAAAGTCGGAGAGGGAGCCAACCAAAAAAGAAAATAAGATAAATTCCTAAAAGACCGTCCGAAAGCTGCATCCCAGGAAAACCATTTGGACTTAAGGTAACGCCATGGTACATGCTGAAGCAAGATGGATGGGGTATGGACGACACGTCAGACAGGTTGAAAAGTGAGGCAAAGATGCACCGGTACTGTACTGTCCAAGTCAAGTAAATGAGAGGTCCATGACGTCAACGTCTCTTCCCCACACCACGTCCGCGGCGTTTTTTCACCAGAGACGGCCCTTAGCATATAAAAAAGATCAGATTTCCGATGTCATCCACAACTCATGGCATCCCTCGTACCCTGCGGCTTCAACCTGGACTTAGTTATCAAGTCACCCCCTACCCCTCACAGACTAATATAAAACCAAGTCCTACAGTAGACAAGCAGCAACTTAGCATTAGTCTCCCTTCCATCTGCTCAGTAAACCTCCTTCGAAAATATGCCCCATCAAGCCCAGCCGCAAGCCAGTCACTCCCAAGAAGACGGGTTCTATCTACAGGGGCATGTACAACAAAATGATATGGTCAGCATCTAACCTTCCCCTTCCCTTCATGGCTCGTGTTCATTTACCTCTGTCTTATCGTTCCTTGGTTCCAGCTTGCTGTTGTCCATGACCAAGGTCGTCAGGGAGATATAACTCCACCAATCGGGAACATTGCTATGCAAGGTGCACAAGACCACCATCACATCGACTTCGCTTACAATGACATGGAATGCTATCACCCTCCCCCACAAGGTGTAAGTAATCTCTATATACGTGCTATTGAACATCTTTTTCACTCCTCACTCTTCTTTCCACAGTGTCCAGTACTCCCACATATGAATCACAACGTAGGAGTTGCTCAAGACTTCCCAGCACAAGCACAAATAGTTGCTCCTGTATGTGACTAACTTTTCTTTAGCATATGAATGTTGGATGTCTAACTGGACAATTCGCCGCAGGAGCCTCAAGTAAATGACTATCCCGGCTACGCCGCTCCGCATGTTGTTCCAGACCCCGACCAAGCAGCCTTTCCTGGTGTTAGGGTGCCCTATAGCCCCCCTCCAGATCATCTAGCTGCAGAGGGTCGCCGTCGGCTTGCTAGCCGCTTCCTGCACCATCCCGATTCACAGAATATTTTGGTTCACATAGAACCAGGTGCGGCTGGTCGGTTCAGGATTGTTATCTCTCTCGAAATGGTCGATTTTCTCTAATGCAGTATTTCTCGCCGTCACCTATTCGATGTATTATTTATGGAAGTTGCTGAGATAGTAGTTTCCTATCTCGCTGAAGTCGCTATCTGTATGTAAGATTTTTGATTAGGAGACAAGAAGGGAAAGGATAGGTTTCTAACTCGGGTAGTACGGTTTATGTGACAGTCGCAGGTTCTCCGGGTTTTAAATTACAGTAAGTACCACGTTATGATTCGCCCGACAAAAAAAAATTGTAATAAACTATGTACAACACGTGTGGTTGAAGGGGGTATGCACTGACTGACTTTGAGTGGTAATCATCCATGCTAGAATTCGAAAAACGAAACAAAGGCTGTCCACCACGACTTGGATGTTATGCATATTCATGCGAAAATATCCTGCTGCAAGATGTCCTCCGCATTCAGGTTCAGCATCCCATCATGATCCGCCTGTGTAAGGAGGTCAGCCAGTTACGCTCCGGACTCGACGTCCACCGCCGACCACGACTTCCCCACAACGTTGCAACTCATCCTCTTCATCGGCCCTACCTTCCGCACTGTCAGCAGGGGTAGCAATCATGCTGCTGGTGGTGTCCGTTGCAGTAGCCATCAGTGAAATAGCTGGGGTCTCAGAGGATGGGAGGAAGGCTTCTAGGGACGTCCAGAAGGCCTCCATATCTTTCGCGTCCACGTCCATGTCCAAGTCGTGTACCGCCTCCGCATCGCCATCGGGCGCCATGGCAGGAGTAGTAAGGGCAGTGAAACGGGAGTAGTCAGTGAGGAAATGCTCGCGCCTGCGAAATCGAGGGCGTCTGAAAGCGCGGAGCTACTGCTTAATGCTGGAGGGTGGAAATGGCGAAGACGGCGGGAGCGTGTCGGACCATAAGCCTCTCGAATCCACTCTATCCTCTTGTTCGTCAGCACCTCGGCCGTGGCCAGTCTCATCACCGTCCGATGGGGTAGGTAGCGAGCTTGCTGGTGTACCGACCGATGATGCATTGCCATATCTATCGTCTTTCTCTTCCTTGCCGGTAGCTGCCACCTCACCCGCATCTGCACCCTTTCCCTTCCCTAGCAGCAGCGCAGAGGTGATGGTTGCCTAGACATCCCAATACCGCGCCCGCTCAACACGCTCTGGATCGGCGAGAGAACGAGCGGGGATTTGCTGAGTCGATGTGTGGTCATCTGTGCCAGCGTCGGGCGAGAACGGCGGACTCGACGTGGCAGCTGTTTCAACGTTCCATGAGGCATCAGCGAACCTGCTTCGCATCGGTGTACATGGCGCAAATAAGCACAGACGGCCCCGTGGTCGGTGACGAGGGTGCCCACAGGGGACGGGGAGAATCTGCGGAGAATGTCCGCGGTAGCTGCCATGATGGGTGCTGCGGTTGCATTCCTGTTGCCGCTTCCCAATGATACCCAACGTGATTGGATGCCGGTCGAAGGAGGGTGAGACGACGGCGGTGGCTGTGGCGACCGCTCTATGGACATTTGTTACATGCGACGGTGTGGTCGCTTGCGCTCAAGTGTCTTGGCCTGCTCGCATGCATTCTCCGCTGCTTTGCGCGCGAGTGCCTCCACCGAAATACGTGGCTTCATTGCGGTCGTCGCGTGTGCCCACTCGGGAACGACATATGTTTTCTGACCTGAGTAGATGCTAGACTGAGTCTGAAGCAAGCACCGACGTAGCAGCCTTGTCAGGTGGAGTATGTACTGTCTTCGGAGATGAGGGAACGCCGACTGCAACGAGCGCTTCGTGTCGCGAAGGGGTCAATGTTTGCATGCGGTATTTGTAACGGCACAGGTTTGCTTGAAAACATGATCTGGTCTTAAAGCAACGGACGCGACAAGAAGGTCAGTTTGCGTTGAGGTGGCGAGCGATCGCAATGTCGTTTTCAGCGTGCATGTGCTTCGGTTACATCGCTCAACCTGCGTTTTTCTTCTCAGGGACGATAATCTTGTCGTCTGAATCTGTGGTCTCCGGCGCCTTGAATGCCTATGAAGAAGCCAGAGTAGGAGCAAAGTCGCATGAAGTATCAGTTGAGGTGAGCGGGTTTTCGAGAAGTTGGAGCAGGGCATTGATAACCTTGGCGGTGATTGTCTGCTATGATGACGAACACTCAGAGGCCTGATTTGGGTAAGTAAAATGGAAAGTGTTGAGCGCACGTCATAGTCCGAGAGATCAAGGCCGCCGGGAGGCAACACTAGACTGGGCGCTGTCATTTTGGTCACGTGAGGACATCAAGTATAAGGCACACAACTGGCGGCATGAGCATAGGTGCTGGCATCGGAATCTGAGGCTGCCATGGATTTATGCTATGCTGGAACACTGGGGGTTGCTGAGCGTGCAGACTCTGCAACGATAGAATCTGTTAGCGTACAGCCACTAAGCATCTAGCAATGAATAACTGTACCCGAATACAACCTCGAGGGCTGATTCTCCGGATGTTGTTTTGTTTATAATTACAGTAACGAGAGCACTGTCGTCAGGGACAGCAAGTGCCCAAGCCATGAGTCCCATGCTGACTGCGACACCGGAGGAGACTGTTGAAGTGGTGGCGAGACTTCAAAACAACAGGACGAGGAGCTGTTGGATGAATTGGAGGCTAATCGGACGAAAGTGGGGGGAGTGGAGGCAAGCCATCTCTAAAACAACTGTCAGTCTCGATCCCAACTGAAGTAAATCAACTTTATGTCATAGAATTACCCATGAAATACAGCGCTATTAGTACAGTTCAAGTATGACTTTGAATAGTATTAAGCATCAAAAAAACTTGCATTGTTAACGCTCTAAACGACGATGATGGGCTCAAGTTCACGCCACGAAGTGGAGAAGTTAGAGCCAGGACCAGGACCTTACGCGCACGCCACGCGTCGTGCCAAACGATTTGAATAATGACGTCATCAGTCCCCATTTGTATGGTCACAGTCGACTACCATAGCACATGCATGTAGTAAGCAGTCTTACCTATTTGTCTAGACTCACGCCGCCTCATGCCAATCACTCCAGTAGGCAAGGCCTCCGACAGCTGCGACGGACCCTGTGGGATTATACAATAACAGCGCCAAGGCAGCATATAGCCTTAGGACCCTCGGGCTCTTTGTATTATTATTCCGAGTCTTCATCAATGTCAAGACCACTTATAGTAATTTCTAACGTGCCCCAACGATGGCGACGTGCCAGTACACCACCTCTGATTTCGCCTCATATGCGACAAACGGCAACGAGGGACAGGTAGGACTGAGACGCGAGTATTATGGAGATGCGACAGCGCTGGAGAGAGAAAGAGGAAGAGCATTTGGAGGGCGAAGCATACACGACTGACTCGGACACAGTACAAAGAAGCGCCCGGGATCAGAATATTGTCGGGAGTCGAGACAGGATCGGCTGGGATCTTACAATGGCTATTGCTTTCTGTAGTTTACAGAGGCTTCGGGGGAATCCATAGGTAACTGAGCACCTAACAAGGCATGGCTCATTTGAAGCCGTAGCTGAGTAAGGACGGGGGATTCTGCCTTTGGAAAAAAGTGTTTGAGTTTACGACCGCGTGCCAGACTGCCAATGGGAAAAGCCCTTGGGCAAGATGGAAGGGTACACCGGAAAGATAGATCTCGATCGTGCAAGTTGTGAAGGGAAGAAAAGGGGATACTAGAGGTCTTGGGCGACACCCTTACGTGAGTTTATATTGGGACATTGTTGTCTTATAGAGATGGGCACACCACATGTCGACCACTAATAATGGCGTGAACTCGTGCCCAGCTCGTACCTACACTCCCAGTCGGAGCCGAGGAGCCGGTACCTGTTTTTCCCACGATCGAGGAGCCATCGATAGCCATCGCTCACCCCCACAGAGCGACACAATGTTCCCTGGGAACTTTTGACTTTTGCCAAGCGCTTGTCTCTTGCCGAGGCCGTGCTAACTAGCGGAACGTTGTTCACACCTGGTTGGCAATAAGGAGAGCATCTTTTGATCGTTTTCGAGTTGATGTGGCAATATGGCATGCTGCCAATAGCATATTTACCTTCACAATTACGCTCATAGTATACCAGAGGTGAACCACTGGCAGACATCAGCCGCAGGCAGATCGCCGTGCGATTTTCATAGGGACCCATTGGGAACACGCTACGGGCACCCTTTACACGATTCATGCGAAAATATCCTACTGCAAGATATCCTCCGCCTTCAAGCTCAGCGTCCCATCGCGATCCGCCTGAGCGAGGAGGCCATCCAGGTACGCCCCGAACTCAATGTCTGCCGCCGCCGCCGACCGCGGCTTCCCCAACAACAACGTTGCAAACTCGTCACCATAGACGAAGTAGCCGAGGACTCGGAGGATGATGGCTTTTAGGGACGCCCTGAAGGCCTCCATACCCCTTGCGTCCACACCCACGTTCACATTGAGCACTGCCTCCGCATCGCCATTGGGGGGCGCCATACCAGTAATAGTGAGAGTACCCGTTGAGGGGGTAATGGTCTGTGGCTATGTGGAAGTGCTTGCGCCTGCAACACTTAGGGGGTCTGAGAGGGCACCGCTACTGCTTGAGAGCGGGGCTCAAGGGGGGGGGCGAAAACAGTAAGAGCGTGTCGGACCATAACCGTTATACGACCACTCCATCCACTCCATCCTCCTCTTTCCCATATTCGTTGATAGTGCCTCGGCCTAGGCCAGTCTCATCATTGTACGACGGGGAAGATAGCAAGTTTGTGGGTGTATCAACCGACGCATGTGATCTTCATCATATTAGTCTTCTTGCTCGCAGAGCGACGCAGATCTGACCATCCCAATACCGCACCCGCTCAACGCGCTCTGAATTGGCAAGAGAACAAGCGCGCATTTGCTGAGTCGAAACGCATTCCCTTCATTTCCGTCATCATCCAGTCATCATCCTCGCTGGCGTCAGGTGAGTACACGGCGCAAAGACAGAAATGTACATCCCCTGATAGGTGACGAGAGCACCCCCCATTCGGGGCAGGAAGGACGTCTGGAGGGAGTCCACAGCAGCTGGCATGACAGACGCTGCAGTTGCATGCACGCTGTTGCTTCCCAATGATATGGTACCAATTGATTGTATGCTGGCCGGAGGAGGGAGAAGAATGGCTTATTCAACTTTGGGGGGGGGAGGGGGCTCGCGGTCCCCGCGTGCCTACCATCGCTCTCTGCCGTCATCAGACATTTTCTTGCGTAGGCCGATTAGAGTTTTGCTAAGCCCTATGCCGTCACAATTGGGTCAGGATGGGGGTGGTGTCGAATAGTTGGCTTAGTCAGACTCAATTGCTCAATTGCTCTCTCCTCAACCCCGCCCTTGCCTAAGATAAGCGCTTAAGGCGCCTAAGGCGTACGGTCTCAGATCCGATACCCGATACATCTCGGTAAATACCGAATAATCTTGAAACGCTGCCTCGATGTGATGGAGATGTATATGCTTCTACCCTTCACTGGCAGGGTCTGAGTTTCAGGATCTTTATGATCCAATGCATGTTGAACATGCACAAATCATTTGCTACCATGATGCCCAAGTCTTTTCCGAGCACCACTTTGAAGAGCCCTCATGCGTCTACATGTCCATCTATCTCAGGCTATGTCCATCAATCTATGTCGTGTGCTCAGACAGCTAACCGATCGTTTCTGGAGGCACTTGTGACCCGAAGGTTCGGCATTTACCTTACCCGAACTGGTGGCTCAACCCACTCATCGTCCAACATCGTGATACCTGTGTTGACGGGTATTTGCGCATATGATGGAGCGGACGTATGGAGCAGCCCTGAGAGTCCTTCATATTCATAATCTATCTATACCTACCGCCTGTGGATATATGATCACAGTCAAACGACAGCTATGGGTCCAACGTATTTTAAACAGAACTTCACAATCGGTACACCTGACGCAACAAAGTGCCGCCTCCTGATTCATACCCTGCGACTTCAAGTTGGACTTAGTTGCCAAGTCACCCCCCATCCCTCACAACCTGACATAAATTCAAGTTCTATAGTGGACAAGCAGCAACTTAACAGCTCCCTTCCCTCGGCTCAATTAAACACCTTCGAAATCAGAGTGTCAGATGCCTCATCAAGTCGAGCCGCAACTCGAACAAGAAAGTCACTCCCACTTAGACGGGTCATCCCATCTGCAGGGACATGTACAACAAAATGATACGGTCAGCATATAACCTTCCCTCCATGGTTCGTGGCTTATCGATATGCTCCAGCTTGCTGTTGGCTATGGCCGAGGCCGTCAGGGAGATATAATTCCACCAGCTGGGAACATTGCTATGCAAGGTGGTCCACAAGATCCGCACGACATTGACGTAGCCTACAATGACATGGAATACTATCACCCTCCCCCACCAGGTGTAAGTAATTTCTGTATGCGTGTTCTCGAGCGACTTTTTCACTAATCACGCTTTATTCCATAGCGTCTTGTACTCCCATATATGAATCACAATGTAGGAGTTGCTCAAGACTTCCTGGCACAAGAACAAATTGTTGCTCCCGTATGTGACTAACTTTTTTTCACCATATGGATGTTGGATGTCTAACTGGACAATTCACCGCAGGAGCCTCAAGGAAATGACTATCCCGGCTACGCCGCTCTGCATGTTGTTCCAGACGTCGACCAAGCGGCCTTTCTAGGTGTTGGGGTGCCCTACGGCTCCCCTCCCGATCTCCCAGCAGCAGAGGATCGCCGTCGGCTTGCTAGCCGCTTCCTGCACCATCCAGATTCACAGCACATTTTGGTTCACATAGAACCATGTGTGGCTGGTCGGTTCAGGATTGTTATCTCTCTCGAAATGGCCGACTTTCTCTATCCTGGCTATGCCGCTCCGCATGTTGTTCCAGACCCCGACCAAGCTGCCCTTCCAGGTGCTAGGGTGCCCTATGCCGCCCCTCCCGGTAATCCAGCTGCAGAGGATCGCCGTCGGCTTGCTAGCCGCTTCCTACATCGTCCCGATTCACAGAACATTTTGGTTCACATAGAACCAGGTGCGGCTGGTCGGTTCAGGGTTGTTATCTCTCTTGAAATGGTCGATTTTCTCTGACGCAGTATTTCTCGCCGTCACCTATTCGATGTATTATTTATGTAATTTGCTGAGATAGTATTTTCCCGTCTCTCTGAAATCGCTACCTGTATGTAAGATTTCTGGTTAGGAGACAAGGGAAAGGATAGGTTTCTAACTCACGTAGTAGGGCTTATGTGGAAATGCAGTTGCAGGATCTCTGGGTTTTAAATTAACCACCGCGTTATCATTCGCCTGAAAAAATATACTATGTACAACACGTGTGGCTGAAGGGGTATGCATTATGACTGACTTGAATGGTAATACTAGTGCTAGTGCTAGTCAACCACCATCCATGCTAGAATTGGAAAAACGAAAAAGGGCCGTGTGCCACGACTTGTATGTTATGCATATTCATGCGAAAATATCCTGCTGTAAGGTATCCTCCGCATTCAAGCTATATTCAAGTTCAGCGTCCCATCATTATCCGCCTGCGTAAGGAGGTCAGCCAGGTACGCTCCGGACTCTACGTCCGCCGCGGCCGTCGACCACGACTTCCCCCACAACGTTGCAAACTCGTCCTCTCCATCGGCCCTACTTTCAACACTGTCAACAATGGTAAGAGTGATGGCGCGCTGGTGGTGTCCGTGGCAGTCGTCATCGATGAAGTAGCCGAGGACTCGGAGGTGGATGCGAGGAAGGCTTCTCGGGACGTCCAGAAGGCCTCCATATCTTTCGCATCCACGTCCTGTACCGCTCCTGCATCGCCATTGGGCGCCATGGCAGAAATAGTAAGGGAAGTGGGTGTAACGAGAGTAGTCTGTGGCTGTGAGGAAGCGTTCGCGCCTGCAAAATCGAGGGCGTCTGAGAGCGCATTGCGACTACTCAATAGCGGGATTGATGGTGGAAGTGGCGAAGACGGCGGGATCATTAGTACCTTGGCCGTGGCCAGTCTCCCCATCATCGTCCAATGGCGCGGGTAGCGAACTTGTCGGTGTATCGACCTATAAACCATTGCCAGCTTTCTCGTCCTTGCTGGTGGCCCGGTGTGTTCCACCTCGCCCGCAGCGGTGATGCTAGCTTAGATGTCCCAATGCCGCGCCAGCTCAACACGCTCTGGACCGGCGAGAAAACGATCGGGGATTTTCTTAGTCAAAGTGTATTCTCTTCCAGACTCTTGAAGTCACTCTTCGTCCTCATCTGTGCCATCGTCGGGCGAGAACAGCGAGTTCGACGTGGCAGCTGAGGCAGCGTTCCGTGAGGCGTCAGTGGACGCGGTATACACGGCGCAAACATAAGCACAGACGTCGCCGTGATTGGTGACGAGGGTGGTGGGGAGAATGTCCGCGGCAGCTACCATGGCGGGTGCTGCAGTTGCATTCGTGCTGCGGCTTCCCAATGATACCCGACGTGATTGGATGCTGGCCAAAGGAGGGGGATACATGGCAATGGCGGTGGCGGCGATCGCGCAATGGACATTTGTCTGCGAGACTTTTGAGACTTAGCCAGCTCGCATGCATTCTCCGCTTCTTTGCCAGTGTGCGCGAGTGCCTCCGCAGAAATGCGTGGCTTCGTTGCGGTCGTCGTGCGTGCCCACTCTGGAATAACATATGGTTTGCTTGAAGACGTGATCGGATCTGAAAGCAATGGACGCGACAAGAAGGTGAGTTGGCGTTGAGGTGGTAAGCTTTCGCAATGGCGTTTGTAGCATCCATGTGCTTCGGCTACATCACTCCACCTGCGTTCCGTTTTGGCGTGCTCGCCGAAGCAACCGTTTCGTCTAGATCTCCGACTAGTCCTGAAAAGCTGCAGTGGCGGCGAGTGCCACAATAGTACACAAATCGTGTGATTGAGAAGTGAGTGGATGTGCGGTACTGCTTGATAACTCTGCCAGTGCGCTTCGTTGTCGTGTATAGGCGAGCAGTTTCTCTGGCTGGCAACGCTCTTGAACCTGGGATAAGGCTGGTGGCTGACCAGCGCTAACTGACAATGGCTAGCGAGCAGTGTAAGTCAATTGTAGAATGGTAAGTTGCGTATCTTGTGCTGAATCTGCCACGTGCTTCTCGAAAAGCATTTATGCCATCGGCGAGCCGGTGAACCCTGTATCAGGGTGACCATGACCGATCAAATTGATCGATCAAACTTCGCATTTATGCAGAGGAGAGAATAGCCAACAAAGAAGTACCTAAACACTCATTTAGATAACAGCCAGCACGATCACAGCACTTTTGCGGTTAGCGTACTGTACCATTTCATTCAATTCGTCTGTCACACGTCACACAGCTTTGATTTTGGACGAAATGTCACACTTGTCACATGTCACATTGGGTTGTGGACAAAAAGGGTGGCCAAAAATGTCACATTTGGTCACCCATTATGCATATATTATATTTGGTATGGATGAAAATTCGCACATGTCACATGTCATACCTGGCATTAGTCGAAACCAAAATTTCATCCAGGTGGTCACATGTCACACCTATGGATGAATTGAATGAAAAGGTACAGTATTGCCGTTTATAACTTACTGCGATTGTCGAACACGATGACTGGAGTTGGCACAGGAAAAGATATTTGTTGGGGGCAAAGTCAGAGGAAGTATCAGTTGGCTGGTAAGCGGCTTTGTTGAGAAGTTAGAGGACGGCATTGATAACCTTGGCGGAGCGTGTCGCTGCGTGTGCTTGTCTGCTTTGATGACGATGACTCAGAGGCCTGACTTTGGTAAGGGGTAAGTAGAGTGGAAAGTGCTGAGCGCACGCCAGAGTTCAGGCTGCTGGAGGCACTAGACTGGGCACCGTCCCTGTATTTTGGCACTTTTTCTTCATCTTGTGAATGATTTCAGAGGAATTCCGCGGCGGCCCTGATGAGTAGATACTAATGAAGATGTGCATACGGGGACCCATCAATTACGGCAGCTGTACTTTAGCGTATATACGTATAGTTGAGGTGAAGGACCGAAACGGATCCGGCCGTTGGGCAATAACTGGATCATCTGGATACTTCTCACACAACAACCCGGGTTTTCTCACACTCTGTAACCTCGTGTCCCTACCCCATCACCTAAATTGGTAATCTTCTCTGATACTGTATTTGTAATTGTAATTCAAGGATCCGAAATGACGGTGAGCAACGGACAATTTAACCAAGCCAAGCCAGGTAAATGTGACGTAACGCCCATGCCTATCACCACTAAGTTCCTGGAGTCTTTTCACCACTGGTAGAGCTGGCCCTTAGCATATAAAAGATATCAGACCTCCGATGTCATCCACAACTCATGCCTCCCTCGTATCCTGCGACTTCAACCTGGACCTAGTTATCAAGTCACCTCCTACCCCTCAGCCAAATATAAAACCAAGTCCTACAGTAGACAAGCAACAACTTAGCATCAATCTCCCTTCCCTCTGCTCAGTAAAACTCCTTCGGAAATATGCCCCATCAAGTCCAGCCGCAAGCCAGTCACCCCCAAGAAGACGGGTTCCATCTACAACAAAATGATATGGTCAGCATCTAACCTAATGGCCTTCCCTTCATGGCTCGTGCTCATCCATCTCTGTCTTGTCGCTCCTTGGTTCCAGCTTGCTGCTGTCCATGGCCAAGGTCGTCAGGGAGATGTAATTCCTCCACCTGGGAACATTGTTATGCAAGATGGTCCACATGACCAGTATCACATTGATGTCGCCTATGACATGGAATACTATCACCCTCCCCCACAAGGTGTAAGTAATCTCTATATGCGTGCTCTTGGACATCTTTTTCACTCCTCACGCTTTATTCCACAGCGTCTCGTACTCCCATATATGAATCACAATGTAGGAGTTGCTCAAGACTTCCAAGCACAAGCACAAGGTATCGTTCCCGTATGTGACTATCTTTTTCTTTACCATATGGAGGTTGGATATCTAACTGAACAACTCGCCACAGGAGCCTCAAGGAAATGACTATCCCGGCTACGCCGCTCTGCATGTCGTTCCAGGCCCCGACCAAGCAGCCTTTCCTGGTGTTAGGGTGCCCTATAGCCCCCCTCCCGGTCATCCAGCTGCAGAGGATCGCCGTCGGCTTGCTAGCCGCTTTCTGCACCATCCCGATTCACAGAACTTTTTGGTTCACATAGAACCAGGTGCGGCTGGTCGAGTCAGGATTGTTATCTCTCTTGAAATGGTCGATTTTCTCTGACGCAGTATTTCTCGCCGTCACCTATTCGATGTATTATTTGTGGAAGTTGTTGAGATAGTATTTGCGTCGAAGTCGCTAGCTGTATGTAAAATTTTTGGTTAAGAGACAAGAAGGGAAAGGATAGGTTTCTAACTCGGGATAGTACGGTTTATGTGACAGTCGCAGGTTCTCTGCGTTTTGAATTAAGTACCGCGTTATGATTCGCCTGACAAAAAAAATTTGCAATATACAATGTACAACACGTGTGGCTGAAAGGGATATGCATTATGACTGACTTTGAGTGGTAATCCGGTAATCATCCATGCTAGAATTGGAAAAACGAAAAAAGGCTGTGCGCCACGACTTGCATGTTATGCATATTCGAGCGAAAATATCCTGCTGCAAGATGTCTTCCGCATTCAAGTTCAACGTCTCATCACGATCCGCCTGCGTAAGGGGGTAAACCAGGTACGCTCCGGACTCGACGTCCGCCACCGCCGCCGACCACGACTTCCCCCACAACGTTGCAAACTCGTCCTCTCCATCGTCCTCTCCATCGGCCCTACTTCCCGCACTGTCAACAGTGGTAGTAATGATGCTGCTGGTGGTGTCCGTGCAGTCGCCATCGGTGAAATATCTGAGGTCTCAGAGGATGCGAGGAAGGTTTCTAGGGACGGCCAGGTCTCCATATCTTTCACGTCCACGTCCATGTCCAAGTCATGTTCCGCTTCCGCATCGCCATCGGGCGTCATGGCAGAAGTAGTAAGGGCAGTGGGTGAAACGGGAGTAGTCAGTGAGGAAGTGCTCGCGCCTGAGTAGAGCGCGGCTGAGGGCGGGTCGCTGTTGCTTAATTGCGGGCTCCTCTTCTCATCCTCATTGTAAACGCCTTGACCTGACCCAGTTCTCTCATCATCGTCACGAGATGACGGGGCAGGTAGCGAGTTTGTGGGTGTACCAAGTGTACCAAGCGATGCACTGTGATTTTTACCACCTTTCTTCACCCGAGTCCGCGGTAGTGATGCAGACCTGCCATCACAATGCGCGCCCGTTCAGCTCGCTCTAGATCTGCAAGGTCACAAGCGCGGATTTGATTTGCAGAAGCAAGGCGAGTTCTCTTCGTCGCCATCACCTGCCAGTGCTCCGGCATCGAGCGAGAGCAACAGGCTCGGGATGGCAGCTGAATCAGTTTCCTAGAGCATACAGTGCCAGCAGACAGGCTACCCATCACCGTCCGTGGCGCAAAATAAGCATAGACGTTCCCACTGTTTGTAAACAAATATGCCCTAGCAGCAGCAGGGGGGATGTTTGGAGGGCGCCAGCAGCAGCTACCATGACGGGTACCGCAGTTGCATTCTTCCCAATGACATCCGGCGTGGTTCCATGCCGGCCAAAGGAGTGTGAGTGGGTAATGGCAGCGACGGCTCGATGATGAGCATTTGTCTGCGATACCTGTGGCGACGTGACCGCTTGCGTTCGACAGCCTTGGCCTGCTCGTGTACGTTCTCCGTTTCTTTGTGCGTGCGCAAGGAAGGGTGCTTGGTAACGGTTCCAATTTGGGGTTCCGTTTCTCCCTACACATTTTTTAGGGATGATGGTCTACACAATGTACACAATGCGCAGGAGACACGGACAGGTTAGAAGCTTGATGAGCGTAGATTTTCCCGCTCCGTTGGGACCAGTCATTCCTACACGACTACCGCGCTTTATTAGTAGGTCGACATGTTTACATGTTGAGTTGATAACGATAGGGCACAG
>QFDX01006988.1:0-16506 GCA_003315875.1 Lactifluus piperatus | reverse complement strand
CAGGATGGACATTCAGCACAACGAAAAGTTGAACACAGTGAGCGCGACATTCGAGCTCCCTGGCTTGCGAAAGGAGGACATATCGATCGATGTTCAAAACAACGTACTTACGGTCTCCGGCGTGACGAAGCAATCCACGGACCGCAATGAAGAGGGGTATACGCTCCGTGAGAGGAGGTATGGCAATTTTTCGAGGTCGCTGTCGCTGCCACAAGGCTTGAAGACTAATTTCTCTTTCGTCTTATAGAATGAGAATATTAAAGCGAACATGGCCAATGAAGCTGGTGAGCCATCGACAGATGCTGTACCCTCACTCTCCACTTTCGGTTTTTCCTGCTTCTTCTCTACAATGGAAAGCATCAACATCACCAAAGTCTCACGACATATATAAAAATGCGTTACCCCATACGGCAACACTCCGCTCCCACTCCTTTGCACGCGAGAATCCCTCATCTGCAGCCGCCTTGAGTTCCGTCAATAGCTCATCCTGCCGTTTCACTAGCTTCAAGCGCCATATGCTCAGGAAAGATTTGCCGTTTGATCGGTTTCTACACCCGACGCATGTGAGCATGTAAACGGTCTCGGGACAGAAAGTGGGAACCCAACTCACACTCATCGTAAATCGGTTGTATGGGAATATCAGTGGCATCAAATTGAAAAAGTTGTCATTGTATTCATTCAATTTGATTGCCTTGAGCACAACCCCTCCGAGCACCGGTCGAATTCCTGGAGGAAATTTCCCTTTCGGTTCCCAATTCTCCACCAAACACATCCATGTTATGCGCACGCGAACCTACCCATATATAGATCGGCACACACCTTTCGAGATGGCTGCCTTGAGCTCCTCGATTGCAGCGTCCAGATCGGGATGGAAAGGGAGCTACGATAGGCAAGTATTCAGAAGAGGAGAACAACCGACAAAACCAAAACGAAATCCGAATATAAGCTATACGTACGATGTCTACTACCCGTCGCCTCTTCCTCCTGTTCGGGCTCTCCGCACCTCTCGTGCTCGTCCTGCGCTCCTCACCGGTCTCCTCCCCGTCGGACAAAAGCGCAATCGAAACGTCCTTCATGCTCTGCAGCTGCGGTTGCGAATGATTGCTATGATTCAGCGAATGTGGGTAATTGCTCGACCCGCGATGGGTTCAGGCGCGGGTAGCGCGGATTTCTTCGACTTGGGTTTCCAGTGTGACTTTTCCTTGAGTAACGCCACCTCTCTCCTGTCTCGCCAGAGAAAACGTAAAACCCCTGCTGGTTCGTCTGTGCGATAAACGTGCGCTCGTCGATCGCGAGTTCAGAGTCGTCGATGAACGGGTCCGTCAGGTCGTAGTACTCCGTGCCCAGGTTCTTTTTCTTCTTCTAGAGAAAATACGATGCGATTAGGAAGGTGAATGCATACCGCATATACGAATTTCGTACCTTCTTTGCCTTCTTCTCGCCGCCACCATCGGTGCCCACGCCAGATTCTGGAGCGCCCTCATCATCACTCTCGCTTTCGTATCGTTTCACAGCCGGCGGTGGAGTTGCGGGCCGTTGTCCGGTCGCCTTGGCAAGTACAGCTACATCCACTTCATAGTTTTCGGGACCACCGAGTTTAATTTCTATGGAAGATATCGAGGGAAACTTTGTTGTGAGGAGGGAAGTGTGTGGGATATTAAAAGCGGGGGGTAGAGGGTAGATAAAGCGGTAGGCTGGACAGAGAAAGAACAACTAGGTAGGAAAGACTGCGCAGGAGAATATTCCAAAAAAGGAAAGTTCGGGGAGGGGTTGGGGTGTCTCTCTCTCCGTGGAGGGAAAACTGAGCCGTCGAGAAAACGAAAACATGGCCCGTGAGCAGGAAATTAGTACTGCATGAGCGTCTAGGAAAAGGAGCATGTGATTTACATACACGTTTTCCCGAAAAAGCATGTCACTGAACGTCATTCCTCTCTGCAACCCCATCTTGCTGCAAGCAAGGGATTGTCAACCAAATGGCAAACTTGAACGCCAACAGCTTGTAACCTTTGCAAGCAAGGGAATTAGATGGCGGAGCAGAATATTTCCGAGTCCGCGTCTTCTGGTCGTCCAAAGAAGGCCAAGGCTCACTAGCGCTCACTCTTCACGGCTCGCTTGGGTTCCAAGAACGTCCTCAGCAAGTCCTCCTCGAGGACACAAGACGGGACGGGACGGACGACACACGCCCAAAGGCGCACTATATTGGATGTCTCCATCACTAATGGAGGATATTTACAAGAGATACGACATGCGACATGTATCGTACATTACCCCTACCATTAACTCAGATGAGTCGCCAAGAGGAGGGGAGTGAGGGTATTTCAAAGTCCAGTAAAAAGGCATGTCCAATCGGAGGAGGTGCGGCGTGGGGGACTACCAACCATCCGAATAATTGTCCCACCATGTCATTTCGGCTTGCGAGGAGCCCATAACATAGTCTTCCCAACGGTCATCATAATCGACGAAATCCGAGCTATAATCAAAGTCTTCAAAGTCATCGAACGACAAACGCTCCTCTTTGTCGAGGTGAAACTCCGGGACAAGCTTCTCCAATGCGTTCGCACGGTTGATGCTGATGATGCTGGATTCGATGGTGAGACTCGTCAAGGGCACTTTGAACAACTTTCGCCGTCGGAGAAGGTTCATGAGAAGCTCGTAAAGGTTGCCACAGTGAGGCACATTTTCAGAGAAGTTCAATTTCTTCAAGACGAGGGTCGTCAGATTTGGGAAGATAGGGGGGGCAGTGCTCGTGGAATTGTCCACCCCCTGCGCCTGTGCACCTCTGTTATCTCGTTTCTTCTTCTTCCCCTTGCCACTAGATGTCGTATTGCCACGTTTCTGTGGTGTGAGCTTCTGTAGGAGAGTAGTCGTCCCGTGTCCGCGGGCTTCGAGTGTGCTAATCTTCTCACAGCGTCGAAAGAGGGTCTCCCAATTTACAGGTTGAACCATGTCGGGGGCAGAAATGGAAAGAAATTCGACTTCCGCAATGGGCAACATAGTGCACATCCGCTCTAGGGTATTCGGCAAGTGTCCAGAATCGAACTGGGTATCCATGGATAGAAAAAGTTCGGTATCGCCCTCCAGACAACAACCAGAGGTATGGGGATGCGTCCATGTAGGGAGGGAAGTTGACGCCATCAAGCATATCGACCGCTCCATGTAGTCGATGGTGAGTATGAAACCTTTAAATTTGACAGGCTGCGGATTGTTGAAATGCGCAGAAATGAGGGGAAGAATGAGGTTGTCATCGTATATGGGGGTATTATCGGCAGTGCAGCGCAGGTGAAGCTTAGTTGAGGAAGGTAGCTTGAGTGCCTTCAACAGATTCGTAACGCGCGCACTTGAACCGACGAGGCCCAAATGCGAAAGGTGTGGAAGGGGGATGTTTTGTCCACGAGAGAAGTTGGAAAGCATGGGCGGTAAACAAAATTGGAGCACGAGATCTTCCAATCCTGGACTGTTAGTCAGGACATCAATGAATTGATCCAACTCATCGTTTAAGGCAAGGCCATCAGCGCTTGATATCTCTCGGGGAAGGGTAATTCTCAGCTGAGATAGCTGGGTACGTGGAATAAGTGACCAATGAATGCGGACGTGGCCGAGCGAGAAGGTCCGTAGCTTGGGGGCATTGCCTTTGAAGAATTTTGTCCCACTAGGTTGATAAAAAGTCACGGGGCAGGAAGCGTCCGACATATCGAGTTCGAAATGTTCCAAGACTGGTGCTTCTTGCCAGCAAAGTTCCTGTATGCTGTCGACATGGGCCAGAGACAAACAGCGAAGGCGGAGCTCGCGAGTATGGGAAAATTGCGAGGGAAACATAGAAATAATTTCATTATCTGGTGGATCAATTAGGTCTATGACCAACGGCGCGCATTTGGCGCGAGCCAATGTCTCGGCAATCCACCACTTGCTCCGGGGAATACCCGAGATGGTGGCCCATAATGTGGAATCCTCCAGCGCAACCCGGCGCCAGTGCCGGCACACATGCGTGGTTCTAATCCAACCCAACGAGGCTGGGCTAGGGGTGGACGGCTCCTCAAGTGCATGGAAATGAAATATTCGCGAGAGAAGTTCGGGTGGGAGAAGGGAAATTGGCACGAGGGTATTACGGCGTGTGAGCAAGGAGGTAAGGCGACGCATGGCAGCCTCTATTTCCTCGTCCATAGAGGAAATGGCGGCGGAGCGCGCGTCAGGAGTTTGAAAGGGGAATCCGGATTGGGTAAGATCGGGATTCATGGGAGAAATTGCATCAGAGGATAAGGAAGCTTGTACGTCGTCTCTTGACAAGAGTTCAGATATCAGCTCAACTATATATGCAGGACATGTTCTCACTTTTCGCGGGGCAAAGGTGATGTATTGTGGACCGTGATTGCTGAGGCCGATGGGGGGGTTGGGTGGCAATCGCGCAGAGAGACGCGCCTTAGGATAAGCTCCTTGTTGAGGTATGTACGATGAGACATTGAAGATGTGAAGACTCAGAGAAGATTCAAGGAGTGGGATAGAGAAGTGGAACGAGTCGATGACAGACACATGCAGTCACGCATGGCGTCGCACTCGCACTACGCAATTACGGCAACATAATTACTCGCGTGATCGTGGGAACGTAACCAGCCACCAACAACTTTTAATACACCTGCAGAGATAAATGTATGGTAACACACAAAGAGTGGGAGCAGGTGTACAAGAGAAACATCGCGCAACCAAATACAGGAGAGCAAGACACTAATGCACACGACTAATACGTTTACTTGAACTGCGAATGCAGTCAGCAACTAAGCCTCAAGAAACGAACAAAAGAAGCACGACGTACGTTCTTCCCATCTGCCCACTTCTTGTCTCCTACCTCGAGGTCCCATGCAAGCGCAGCCTCGAAGAAAGCCTTCTGCCCTGCATTGGACAGGTCAATACGCTCGTAAGTGTAGCTTTCCCAGTCGGGCGCAACCTGGACGACAGGCATAATTTCCGGCCCACGTGTTACGAACACGCCTGCGATGACCGACTTGTTCGGCTCGCCGATCACGCCAACGGAACCAAAAAGATATTTGCGCGAAGCCTCAAGCCGGTTGAAGAAGCCACCGATCTGATTAGAGGACATGTACGTCTGCGTGAGTTCTTCGTTGTACTTAAAATCGACACGCCAGATTGAAAAGCCCTCTTTGTCGAAGCTGTGCCCACGATCAGCACTTCAAGACCAAAAACTGAAAGGGGAAAACAAACTTCTGGTAGAACCACTCAATTGAGCCGCCAGCACCACGTGTTTCTTTGTTGGAATATGCACGTTTCCAGTCCTCAAGGTTGAATGTTGATTTGGGCAGAAGGTCAAGAGGGTTCTTCTCCTTTGGTGCTTCTTCATACGGCTTGTCGTCGTCGTCATCGTCATCAACTTCCTCCTTTTTAGGCTTCTTCTCAGCCTTGGGTTGTGCAGGCGGAGGAGGCGCCTTCTCCTTCTTTTCCTTCGGTGGCGGTACGTACTGCAACGCCTTCTCGGCGAACGCAGTGGAACCAAAGACGGACGCGAGGCTCGGCTGGTTTACGACTGTCTCGAAGTGGCGGAGGACGTTGGGAAGCTTCCCGCGGACGGCGGCGTCAACTGTAGTGGAAAAGGCGGATTGGAGCTCAGCAGCAAGCGTAATATCCGCGAGACTAATGCGCTCGCTTGCGAGGAAGGTACGGCTGACAAGATGATTTTCGAGGATGGTGAGGGCGGCAGTCAGACGGTCTTGGAATACAGTGTGGATCTAGGAGGATATCGATATTTGAACGAGGCAGAATCCGAGATACTAAGATAACGTACAGGCTTGTTGTAGGGGTGGATCGTACCTCTAACGAGCTGAAGAATAAGAGCATTGTATCGCCCAATGTCGGAGTCCACAAACGCAACCCATTGGTCCACCAGAGCGGCCTCCGTTGCACCGTTTCCAATGAGGGTAGAGTTAGGAGCTAAGGAGGCAACTGCGGATAGAAATGATCAGCGCTATGTAGCCTGACGACAGGAGAAATAGTGTTCTTTAGCGCGATCCCCATAACCCTAGACCTATGGTCCGAAAGCTGCAAAAGCGCGACAATGCTGATAGTCTCTATTTTACTGAGTCTATCACGCGTCATTGACGATCACCAAAGGGGATGCGCTTTGCAATGTCTGGGCGGTCTTTCGTACCATGCTACACAGATTACGATGACTCACTGTAACGACCAATAGCGCTGGCCTCAAAGACGGAGAAGCCATCTCTACTATTAAACGTGGGAGTTTTGACGATTCCAGAGGTGCTCTCATTGACCTCAATAGAAAGACCAGCGAAGGCCGCGATGGCCCTGATCTGTTAAGTTTGCAGGATGGTTAATATGGCAAGTACGGCAACTTAGCATACCGCATAGAGGTAGCACGTACGCGCTTTGTCTCAACTTCCGAAGTCGAATATAAGGTCCCTGCAGACATCTTTTAGCTGTGAAGCTTTGGAAGGGGGATCACTGTGGTGAAAGAGTAAGAAAAAGAGATGCTTGAGACCCAACGAGACCTGGGTTTGATCAAATTTTTCGGACATCGATATCTTTATTATGTAATATTACATGCCTCAATCACGTCACATGATCTGCAAAGCGAAAGGCCCGAACCTTTGTATTAGTGAACGACTATCTTCACTAAAATTACAAAGACGGCTTGCCAGGCTACCGAACCTTGGACTTGAAATCGCCTAACATCTGATGTCTGGGTAGCCGCTGCAAATACACGACCTTCTATAGTCTAACGCCCAGTCAGTGCTATCAAATCTTTGCTAAGTCCATCTGTGTCCTTTGTCGTGGCCAACAAACCTTCTTTTAGCTGCTGTCGACAAAAGTTTCTATAGTTTCTCTCCACAAACTTGGCTCACAGCCAGCCTTTGATACCTGATGCCCCTGCACCCTGCCAGTGACTTGCTCAAGTTGACATTCAAGGTGCACATCGTCATAACCGTTTTTAACTGGGTTGTGATCGCTGTCGTTACCATATGCCACGTCACCACTGTGAGAACGTTTTTAAAAATGGCATAGCAAGTGGGGCGTGCTTTTCATCTCATTCTACCCCCTTGTCTGCAGCACCTGGCACTATCTTGTAGACCTCATCGTACCGATCAGAGGAGACAGCATACACTAGCTTATGGCATGAATTCCCCGATTGTTGTCCGATATATCTCTGGACAGAGTAACCTTGGCAGTCATCGCCTGGGCATGAAATGAATACTAGTCTCTCATCAAGATGTATCACGCCAACGAAAGTGAAGTATATTGAGTGCTCCCTCTAAACCCCCTGCTCTCAGGACGGAGCGTGAAGCCAGAGAGCGATTTCACCATTCTCCTGAGACCACGCACGCTCCTTGTCATGTGCAAACCACATGTTTGGTTTTTCCTTTGTCTACTACCGACTTTACCTCACTTCCTTGTGCGAATATTCTACCAGACACTGAAACTCGTCACGACTCGATACTGTATGAGACACACGGGTAGATGCGTGCGTCAGGGAAGGGCAGTGGCCAATTCGCTTTCTACTAATTCTCGCGCAAACGTCGCACCAACGCCGACCGATCTTTAGGTCGCTTACAGTGTACAAGGCGGTTGGTGTGCGGGTAATGCGATGCGCAGGAAGAATCGGCAAGTAGTTAAATGCTCTATCTATCGTATAACATGGTCTCTATCACGTACTTACAATAACAAAGTGAACGGGGTTAGGGTAAAGGGGGGGATGAGGTATGGATCAAGCAACCTAGAATCGGGTTTTCCGTAAAGATGAGAAAAAAAGCGGACAAGTCATCGAAACCATGAGTCGCTGAAAGCCTGAAAGCGCAGTAGAATGATTACACTGTCGTGTTCACAGACGTACACACGCGATCTGCGCTACATGTGGCTGCACCGCTAACTCGAGTATCAAGCGAAACCGTATCATACGCCATCATTGGTACCGTAAGAGTCGGGTTGTAATTTGTGGGGTGCTCGTCCGCGAAGGGATCATCATTGCTTGGTCCAGGGTCAGAATTTATCCATCGAGATGCCAATAATGCCATACATAAGATAAAAGAGGGAAAGCACATAGAGCTTGCCAATCATCCCCTGGATAACCGAGTACCACAATACTAGTCTTTTCTGAGGGCGGGAAGCCGGTTGTCAGCGTACGGCCACGCATAAACGCAGAGCAAAGGAATCCAAGGCCTCTACAGAAAATGGAAACATACCGTGGTCGCGACAGAGAATTGAACATACAAGATGCAGAGGTAGACGGAACAGAGAGCAGGCAGAATTGCAGATCGCCACACTATAGTCATAAGACGAGATATTCGCTAGAGAAGGGACAGCTATGTAACGGGTGACTTCAGTGGATGAATGGAAACATGCCTTGCGTATGTGGGCTGCATACACCTGCTTCATGGTTCGTCTGAGGGAGTGTATCACTTTATGTTATAGGGGGCTCCACTATAAGCACGTGAAAGTGGGAAAGAGAAGAGCCACGTACAAATACCACTGAGAGTAACGTCAAGGACTGTATAGTGGTGAGAGTCCCAGATGCACTCTAGCACACGGTAGACATACTTGAGGGGAGAATAAGGGTCATTAAGTCTGCAAATGGTTAGGATGAAGCATTTCCTCATTTACGAGCCAATATCACTTACAAGGGTAAGATATGCCGACAGTTTCTGGAAGATGAAGGTCATTGCGGTGAGCGGAGGTCAGCTCGAAGCGTATGACCTTTATAATCGACCATAATGTCATAGCAAATGTAGTTATCAAAAGTAGGACGAGCGGTATCTGAATTGAGGAACAGGATCAGCATAACTCCATCAAAAAGAAGTGCGCAACTAACGATGATATATATGTTCTTCCCAACAATCTGGATGGTCTAGTCGTAATGGCTAAAGGAAGTGACATGGACCAGAACTTACATAATAGCAACGCCAAATCATTAATCCCTGCACAGGAGTAGCTATAACCAGGGTCTACAAAGGCGTGAAAAAGAGCCAGATGAGGGAAGCAGGATACGCACAGGAAGTACCTGGATGACATCGCTCCAATCTAGGTGCATCTGCGGCAGTGGTAGCATTGAGTGTCACGGAAGTATAACCAGAGAGGTACTACACACATTCTCCCCAAACGCCTGTACGTATTTGAACCAAGCTGATGCGAAATATAACCCAGACTGCACACTTCATCAGCAGCGATAATCAATGAAGTGACAGCGACACTGAGTTTGACGGAAACGCACAATCCAACAGCAGTTACAAATATAATGAGAACAGAGAGGATCACGTTTTCATTGCGTTCCGGTGCGGAGAACCAGCGGGAGAATTGTGCCATAACGAGACCGGTTCCTATTCCTTGGATAAAGAGACCCGCAATCCCTGGGCCGAGCACAGTGGATTGACTTTGCAGATGACCTGCGAGTGTCGAATTTGAACTGGTCATAGTCGTACTCTCTCCGACACGTGGTGCATGCAGGCGTGGAAACACAGAGAGAGTGGAAGCAGAGACCCCGAGCTCTGGCAGAGGTTCGGACAGGGGGTATACTTTACTTTAATGTGAAGAGGCGGGGGTTGGAGGTTGATTATACAGTAGTCGCATGGCCCATTTTCATTTTGAAAGATCGGCGCGGCAGAACCTCAGATCAGTCCCTGCTTCGCGATCAAACGTGCTACTACTGTAGTAGTAAGAGCCGATTTCTGATCTCACGGAACTAGGGCACGGCGCCCTTTTTCAGTTGCGGTGTCTTAGTGCGTGCCATAACGATAACGTGCCATTTTGTTTTCCCCAAAGAGTCCCAAATCGTATGCACGAAAATCATGGATTGAGAATGAGGCCTTAGTGAGGACGCGGGTGGTTTTTGCACATTCCTCTTCGCGTAAAATTGGTACATTTCCGTTTCAGGATAGTGCTGCTTGGTAATGTGCGCCCGCACATCCGTAGGCTGACTCGGAGTTTCAAAGTCGGATAAGACACATTTTGAACTCAAAGCATGACAATGCGGAGTGTGCCACAGCTGGAATCAAGCTAAAATGAAGATCTGGGCAATTTCTGGGCAAAACGTGTACAGTCACGGCTAATCTGGAGCGGCACTCATCAACTTTGCAGCATGCGACAAACGGTTTCCATCAGCGCCGCAATATCGCAATCAGGTGGGGCGCCGTCAGCCACTTGTTCGAGCTGTAGTGATGTCAAACACTAGTACTACAGTGACCCTGAAAACCTATTATTGGTATCGTACACAACACCACAAATAAATGATCCCAAGGAGTGCTGCATAACAGATAACGCACGCATTGCACATCACATCCTGCAGCTAAGCGGAGTGAACCCTTGATAAGAGGAGACCACCAGGAACCAGTTTTCGGTCTCTGGACCATACAGGATCCTATTATTCATCATTTACAAGTAAATAAGGTGACTTCGATTCCAAGCGATCCAAACTTGTTGATCTGCGTCGGTGTCCTCATCCCCTTCCTAGCCCGCGATCGAGTTACGGAACCCGACCAATCGCAAAATTAGAAAGGACCCGCTGGATAGCATACCAGAATCGGTTGTTCGGCTGCAATAAATGGGATTTCATTATATTATAGGGGGACTTCTTTTTCCACCATTCCCCAAATGCGACAGCAGCCGGACCAAGTTTGCACAACGACAGTACTGGTATTGAACATATTGAACCACTACTTTCCGCGCTGTGGCGCGGCTGTCCTACAGTATTGAATATGACGCAGTTTGTCAACGTCGGGTAATTGCTAAGCGCTAAGCGTTTAGACGCGCGCGGGATATCTGATTTATATTTTTGTAGCGTACAACTGTGGAGATGCAGTACAGTATTGATGGTGTCTTGCGGCGGAACCTACCAGAAATCGAATTCTCTGCCAATCTCCAGTCTCACACGTAGGTGGCCGGTTTGCACGCGCGTGAGATGAGCGAGATGAGGTCCATGTGCTTCAAGGTTCATACCCGTCCCACGTGAGCACATCTCAGAAATTTTCTGATGATTATATATCAACTTGGCCTAGTTGCTTTTCTGTCCCATCGTTCGTTTCAGAGTTTCTGCTTCGACAGGTCGGGCCTGTATCTGGTTTGTCTGATTGTCTAATGTCACTGTTCGCTCACCCTCGTGGGGCACCGCAACATTCTTTCTTCGCGATCCACCTCTCAGTTTTTTGCTCTTAGGCTAGACTTTGTGAATCGGTGAACCGAGCCCGCTTAGGGGTCGATCTGAGAGTCATGGGATCCGTGTTAGGACCTTTCTCAGGAACAGGCTCAGTTACTCGAAGGCTAAGGGACTATAACGATATCACTGCATCTTTTTTGGGGCGTATACTGTTGTAGACCGATGGGTTAAGCGGCTCCCAACAACACAAACAGCTTACGTGAACGGGTACAGCTACCGCAGGCGGACTAGTATTGCACCTAAGTAAGAGCTGGAGTGAGCAACGCCCGGGTCAGACGACCGAAGTGATGGGCTCCAGCTGTCGAGCGTCGAAAGTTAAGTATGTTTCCTTCAAATCATTAGAGCATTTCCAGGGCTTGCAGACCGCAGTTGCTGCAGATGGTTTCTATGTCTATATCTTAAGAGTGGACCGTTTGACGGAGCTTTTCATGAGAACAGAACCAAAACAATGATCGGGGTCCGTAGGACCGATCCAGTGTGTTCACTAACAGATTACATGCCGCTCACATCAACGAGAAATTGGCCTCTCATAAGTCAATGTCGAATCAGGAACTCGTGCCTAATGATGTGCTGTTCTCGTTACTAAAACACACCATCAGGTGCTCAGGCGCTCAGGCCTCAGCGCCGGTATGAAGTGCCTACTCCAACATACATGCAACTTGCTTGGGTTCAGCGACAATCTATATCCAGCGTAGTATGACCGGTCATTATACTTATGTGTAGATAATTCAACGTATCTTTGAACTAATGAGCCGTTCCATTTGGCATCCTAGCTGCTCACACCACATGACCTTTTAGACTCGGAGGATTAAAGTTGGCCAACGTTACCCAACTCGATACTGGATGTACAACGGAGTAACAGCCTTCCAATACAACGGACACTGGTAGACAAAACATAACCACAGCGCACGCAACACTCGGAGAATTACTGAAGCGAAAGGATGATAAAAATCTGGAACGGGAGAGACAGAGGGTCAGTGCTCGGAAACAATTTCAAGAGAGGTTGAACCAAGTCAGAGGGGTAATTATCTGTCGACATTATGTCTTAAGACAGGGATAACTGATTGTGAAAAGTCTCATCTCGCAGGGGTAGAGGGGATCGTAGAAATGAACAGAAGTGCTCACATTTTCAAATGACCGACAGTAAAGATGATTCTGCTAGAAAGACGTGGACAAACATCATCCTTCGGGCGTATTTTAGGTTGTTGAACCACCCAAAGTTCCTACATATCAGGGAAACAAATCCGCCAGAACAAAGCGTGTGGTAAGGAGGGAATGAGGGAAGGGAATAAAACGCCAAAATAAGGTGAAGGTGTTACGCTGTGCTTTAGGGCAAGTCAATCCCCGGCGCGGGCGGGCCGCGTAGCTACTGAGTGTGTCCTCTCACCTACCTACAGTAACGTCACTGCTGTCAGACAAGGCTCACACACAGATCATACGACAGTCATTTCACCAAATGGCACCTCCTCTTCTTCCAGGAGGTCAGATTTGCTATGGAAGCCGTGTTGTTCGTATTCACAGCTAACCTAAAGTCCAGAGCCGCGCCCTTCGCCGAAGCCGCAACCAATAGGCTCCTTTCCGTTCCTCTTGCTTATCACCACCGCAACTGCCTGTGTGCTTTTCATCATCTGGCGACGTTCTGACACACTTCGGACCGTCGTCGGGCACCAGTGTGTACAGCTTAGTCTGTCGGATCTCTTCCTTCACTCACTTTCGTTTCATACTATGATAGACTGAAATCACTGACACGCCAGGAAGGCAATGTACGCCTTTCCGAAGATGATGGCCCGCCATCACACTCGTTTTTGGGAGATGATTTTGATGTTCCGGAGGAGGTCGAGGAGGGATATCATGATGATAGCGATACCAGGGGTGAGAACACGAGCCACGTACCACCCGTGGCCGTGCCGACAGCCGGGGCGGTACGAATGGAGGTATCTAGTCTGCCATCGAGAGGAGATGCCACCCCTGCTCCACCACCAAAAGATCTAGCATAGGAAGTGATGCATGTATGTCAACCCCCTTCCCAATCTCTGATATAATTCGCTCACTTCCAGCGAGTTTCTTTTTTTTCTTGGCTTGCGACAGCTTTATCCCCTGAATCTTTGTAACTACGTGCGTTGTACGCACAATGACGACTCAAGCAGTTGACTTTTTTATGTTATCATATGGATCACAACTCTGTCATGGCTACCCTCAATTCCTTAAACCCCACTTATCGTACAGAAACACCAAGATTGCTGTAAAGATCAGCACAGTTAAATGTCGTCAGAAGCGCTAGGCGAAGCCATTTATCCTCTGGGAGGAATCGTTACACCATGCAGTCACGCGATAGCGATCCTTGCAGGTGTGGCTTCAGGTACAGATCTGGGGAATGTGACATTCAGAACTCCATTGGCCATGTTCGCTTTAATATTCTCGTTCTATAAGACGAAAGCGAAATTAGTCGATGCCCAGCCTTTCTTCGATCAAAATCTACTAACCTTCAAGCCTTGTGGCAGCGACAGCGACCTCGAAAACTTGCCATACCTCCTCTCACGGAGCGTATACCCCTCTTCATTGCGGTCCGTGGATTGCTTCGTCACCCCGGAGACGGTAAGTACGTTGTTTTGAACATCGATCGATACGTCCTCCTTTCGCAAGCCAGGGAGCTCGAATGTCGCGCTCACTGTGTTCAACTTTTCGTCGTGCTGAATGTCCATCCTGCTCGGCGTCGGGCGAGTTTCCCATTCACAAGTCAATCCCACGAAAAGCGCTTGGGAAAGGGGCTTACCTTGGTCGGAAAACGTCAGACTGCTGGCTCTGACGGTACGGGCGAGAGCTGAACACGTCATCAAAGAAGCGGTCAAAGGGAGAGGTATAGTCATGAAAAAGGTAGGGTGTGATAGACATCTCGAAAGTAGGACTGTTGCGTTGGGGTGCAGGTTTCTGCTCGGACCCTCATCCCTTTCATAGCAGCCAGTCTTATATTCTTTGACATGGAAGGATCTAGTTATTGTCACAGTTGGCTCGTGTACCAGTCGTTACCAATTTCGGGATCTCAGAAAGACCCAGAACAATGACAAGACCAGAAGGTTCTACTCTCCATCCGCACCGTCATTCCTCCAAGGTACTATAGCCTTCCTTCCTCTGGAGCGCGTTGATTCGTCAGCCGAACTTATCGTCTGCACAGATGTGGTACTCAGCTTGCGGCCCACAGGGAAAAGGGGGTGAACTACTCCACCTCCCGGCGAGTGGTCGAAGCCTGGACCTGAAACAATAGTGCAGTGGGCATGCCTGCTGACACAAGTTGTTGGCATGCAATCGACTAGTAGCTACCTATGGTGCATGACTGTGACCATCTTATCACAATCAGTGTCTGGCCTCGCACCGTCAGCGTGAAGCCGCGATATTTTGATGCTTAACTTATGAGATACCACGTTGGACAGATTGTATCCCGCCGGCACATGGACAGATCAAAGAAAGGGGCCAGCCGGGCGGGTTATATTCCGTGCCCGTGCTTTTTTGGAGAGGGAAAGGGGTGGCGCTACTCCAAATTTATCACTCCCTGCAGAGGTAATACTGGCAGGTCTGTTTGCTGTTGCTCGGAACCACTGACAACGCGCGTCCGCAGTGCATCAGTACAACACACTCGCTCGTCGGAATACCTAATCCAAGAGAGCTTTCTCACTTTTTTGTGGTCGATATTTATTTACAAGACTTCTTCCATACTACGTACAGCAGCAGGTACAACGCGATGACAGCGGGGACGACGCGACGACAGTGGGGAATGGAGCGGGCGTGGTGCACCATTTGTATTACTCTACATAATCCACTAGACAGATGGCAATTACAATATATTTACCATTCCCACTTTTTGCGACTTGCCCACTTGTGAGCACTAGTCAAACACAAAAGAAACATGAACTTGCTAAAATCTGGACATAGCTTGTTGGCCTTGCAACTTTCAAGCTTGGCTTGTAAGTTACAAGGCCCCAAAAAGGAATGTACAGGATTACGTATTCCTCTATTCCGATTCCGAACTCAGGCTCGTGCACTCTGGATATAGTGCCTCTTGCCTTCTCTCGGCACCGTGTTCTATCAGCAGTTCCACGATCTTGTGGTGACCCTTCTCGAACGCTATTTGGAGTGCGGTCTTTCCCTTGTTATTCTCCGCATCGATATTCGCACCATGCGTTAGGAGAAGGCATACTTCCTCGACAGAAGGGGGACCATCCCCGATAAAAAGGGGTCCAACCCGCTGGGACGCTAAGAAGTGCAATGCAGTTGACCCCGCATCGTCCCGTATGTTAGCATCGGCACCATGCTCTAGTAATAACCGCATGAATTTGAGCCGCATGTGAATGTTAGAATTCCGCGACGCTAGATGTAATGCGGCCATTCCAGCATTATCTCGGGCATTGATATCGGCTTTGTGCTTGACTAGCATACAAGCGATTTTGAAATGGATACTGTGACTCGAGATTGCATGATGCAACGGAGTCTGGATTTCATTGTCCTTGGCATTCACATCGGCGCCATGATTCAGTAGCCACTCGGTAAGGTCGACGATTCCGATCAAGTGGAATCACAGAAAGTCACGCAAAACCAGTGTTAACCTTCGATACTCGTTCCAGCTGCACGAGTCATCTGGAAATTTTTCATAGCCTTTCGTTATAGTGTATTACTCATGTATCCAACAGCTTGAGCCAAAAGGTTTGCTAGAAATTAAAGCCGAGGACATTCTTTCCTGAATGTACAGATTTCTGCTCAATGATCAGGCAATCGCAAGTCAATGGCGTGCTCTATTCTCAAGCGGCTTAAGATCTAAATAATATTACCATTAAGGTATTTGGTTCACAAAATGATCAGGCGCAGAGGTGCATCGATCTCTTAAAAAAGTGCATTTTGCAACTCCCTGTCATTTTGCAACCTGAAACACGTGATAGTACAGTAATTTCATAACCGAGGCTCCAAGAACAGCATCCTCGGTTCCGTGAACGAACTATGACAAAGAAATCGTGATCGGGTACTGTAGAGGCCCAGTTTTTCCGTACATCTGTAGACCACACCTCGATCTTTTTTTTTCTCATAAGTTTTTGCTGATGATGGCGTGATCAGTGAACGATATCAAGACGAGAATGATGGAAGCGGGGATGGAAATTTTAGGTGTCAGCGCAGATAGAGGAGATTGGATTGGATTGGTAACTGTACTAATTTCCTGCGCACGGGCCATGTTTTCGTTTTCTCGACGGCTCAGTTTTCCCTCCACAGTGAGAGAGACACCCCAACCCCTCCCCCGAACTTTCCTTTTTTGGAATATTCTCCTGCGCAGTCTTTCCTACCTAGTTGTTCTTTCTCTG
>QFDX01006986.1:0-16856 GCA_003315875.1 Lactifluus piperatus | reverse complement strand
CTTTTTTTTTTTTCTTTACTATCACCAAAAGGAATCGTACTATTAGGTGTTGTCAAAGGTTGCTGCTCTATAAATGTATTAGTTTCCCTCAAATCATTAATGCAAAACGCCCTTAAAATTGGTCGTGCTCTTTCGTGTGAATCTCAGGTTTCACCCCCGCCCCCGAATTCCCATGAGCGAGTGTGGTTGGCGCTCAATGCAAAAGGGATATATAGATATAACAATTCCACCGAACAATGTACGTGTACGTAGCTAGCTAAGGCCCACCAGAAAAAAAATAAAAAATAGTTATTCTCCCTTGTTTATGCAACAACGACCACGACCAAAATAAAAAATAAAAACAGCTATTTCTTTGGGAAGGAAGGTAAAGAGAGAAGAACAAACTCTGCCTCCAGGGTGGCCCTTTTTTTTTTGTTGTTGTTATTCTTTTGTTCTCCTCTCGCCTTGTTGTTATTTTGAGGGATTCCAGTAAATCGATTACCTGCCAGCTCTAGATTATATTTTTCTCCGACTCGTTACAGTAAGTACTGTAGTAAGGTAGCGTCGCTTCTCACAACACAAAAATGCGCCCCTACTGTAACCGCTCGACGACGCCAGCACCGCCTTCCTTTCCCCTATGATCTCTGACTCTGACTCTGAGCCTCCTTGGCAAGATTCGGGTTCGGGCGAACAGCAGCAGCAGTCTGAGCGCCACCACCACCGCTACCCTCTACTCGTGGTAAACGAAGCATACGATCTACACGACCAACGATATGTCCAACACCGCACCACAAAGCGATGATAAGTACACAATCAACGATGAGGAGTTGACAGGCTCCTATCATATAACGAGGCGCAAATACTTTCCAAACCATGAGATGACGTCTGAGCCAAGCTGCGCTCAAAGTATTTCCGAGTGAAAGTGTGGTGAAGTATAGGGATGTGCCTAGAGCGGCGCGTGTCGAGCCTAGGAGCGCTATGCTCGCTTGACTTGTTGTGCTCGTCGTCGTCGTCCCATTATTTTCTGGATGTTCTTGTTCTAGTCGTTGTTGTGCAGATAAGCCCGTCGTAGTCGTCGTAGTAGAGAGCGGAGCAAGGTTCCAAATACCGAGCAAGGGCACCGCGAACGCCACCAAAGCACTAGGGCCCAAAGTATTAATGACCATAAAGATAGGTGCGAGCGGGTACGACAAAGTAGGAGTGAGCACAAACGCGCTTTTCCACTGTAAACTCGGAAAGGTAGCTTGATGTCCAGTAGCGAAAAAGGTCAATTGGGCCAATAACGCCATAGGCACAATCTCGTCGAACGCCACTGAAGGCACTGCAGCCGCCACTGTAGCCGCCACCACCGGCGCCGGCGCCACCATTGCCGGCACTATTGCAGCCGATAAAGGTCCGCGGACAAGACGCGCGTCACGCACGGTATCTACGAGCTCTAGATATGCGAGTATCGCAGTTGTCGCTAGAGCTAGTATAATCTGTGCGCTAGGTTGTGCAGCTAGCCATACGATCACAAGTACGAGCGTCCACAGTACGACGAATGGTGCTCCAAACGCATTGGCAAACCCGAGCACTCGCACTTCCGTTCTTTGATTTTGGGCGTCGGGAAGTTTGCGCGAGGATATGTGCAGTGCGACGGGGAAGAGCGTCCAGAGCACCGTGCCGCTCAATGTGACGTACACGGTGATCCAACCGAGCACAGTGCGTGCATAACGAAAGTTAGGGTAATAGTTATTAATATATTCACCCGAAGTGTCGAGCCATTCGAGGAGCCAGTACGTAGAGCCTGCAATCAATGCCGGTGGGAGGAGGTAAGGAAGCAATAGGGCTGCGATTCCGTTGTCCGATTTGGATGTCGATAGTACGCGGCGTATGACATATGGTAACAGCGCCGCTGTGGGAAGAAGAAGCACGCGGACGAGGGGTGGAGGTTCGGCGGCGCCCGAGCCTGAGAAGAACGTCACGCTGCACCACGGATGTTGTTCCTCACGGCAGACGGTACTGACGGCCATGAGTCTTACGCATGCCGCGAAGATAGCGGCAAACGCGAGGATGCGATATCGTAGACGTCTTGTGGGCGTCGATAGTGCGGTGAGAAGCGACGGGATGAGTGTGAATGGAAGGAAGAAAGGTACCGCGCGGTCTTCCCAGAACGTGTAAGAGTTGGAAAGGAATGAGATTGAATGGAGGAAGAGGATGGGCGGCGCGCTGCTCCAGGTCCAGGTGGATAGACGGTCTAGTCTGGGCGGTGCCGAGCCGAGAACGCGGACGGCGGAACTAACGGACGCGCCGAAGAGCATGACTTGAAATGCCGTGACGCCGTGGAGTAACTCGGTATCACAAAAGAACGTATGGGTGGCCACCCCGAGCGCCGCGCCCACCCCGGAAGATATCACAATCACTCGGCGGAGAGACATCAAGCAAAGATCCCATTCGTCAAGAGAGCGGCTACGTCCATACAGGCCCCACCCAGCTAGAAGGCTCAGCGCAATCACTAATAATCCTCCCACCATAAGAGCGGCGTTGAATCGCGCCCAGAGAGAACGGCATGTTTCAAGTGACAGACGCAAAAAGTTTACCGCCGCTTCTAGCCTATCCTCGGGCTTGCTGGCGTGGAAACTTGTCCAAGAAGCTTCCAGCGCGTTCCAGACGCCATCGAGCTCGGCGCCAGATGGACTATTACGGTATGCGCTAAGATACGAATGCACTTGACGGGCGTTGATATCAAGGGCTTTAGCGTAATCGCTGCCCGCGCGGTCCCGCCAGAAGAGTTCTGGGATGACCGTACCAAGGTTGTTGAAAGGGATAGGTAAGCCAAGGAGGAGGGAGAGCGTTGGCACAAGATCGATCTGCTGCACGAAGCGGTGCGGAGAAGGCTCGCCTGGGAAGGTTTTATGCGGGAGGTTGGCAATTGGCGGGCTCTTGGAGGATAAGGGTGATCCTTTGGAGTAGATCCACAGGCCTGCTGAGACTTCTAGGTCACTGTCGCCACCGTGGTCACCCTTGCGATCCATGCCATGGTCTCCAAGGACGACAAGAAGAGTGTCTTGATCGAGCGCATCGACGACGCGTTTTAGGACGTCATTCATCTGTTGCTGCTTTGCCAGCATCGTTGGGTGATCAGGACCTACGCGATGCCCTACGTGATCGACACCAAGGAAATGGCCGATGAGGAAATGCCATGGGTGAGGGTGGGTTGAGTTTGTCAGGAGGGGAAAGAGGTGTGCGATGACGCCATTGTCGACGGTATGCAGATCTTCAACGTTGAAGGAATCAAAATCGTGGGTCATGTCTGGGTGGAAAGTGGTCGGAAAGACGGTGAGCCAGGTGTCGTCTCCCATGAATGCTATCTGCAAAGAGAAGAAGCGTAAGTCAGGTATAGTGACACAATGTCCGAGGGGAGGCGTACGGTCTTGTTGGCCTGCTGGAGCTGGAGTATAACCGAGTCCTCTGCGATTGACGCGCCTCCAAAGTTGTGACCGATGTCTACGAAGGTGGGGAGAGACCCGGTGACGAGACCCTTTATACGTTGGAGCGTTGTTGTTGGTGGGTCAGCATGGGTGTTGAAGAGGAACGAGTTGCGTGGTTGCTTGGCGGTGAGCTCTCGCGGAAGGGTCAAGACATTGTGGTGGTAAGGGGAATGAGGTTGAGGTGGGTGTGGAGAGATGAAGTCGAAGCGAAGGGCGTCGATGATGAGGAGGACAGCGCGTTTGTGAGTGGGCTGTAGGGTGCAAGGAACGGAAGAGTTTGAGCAGGAGGTAATGTCGGAAAGAGATAGCCTGCTAAGCAAGAATCCACGGGTAAAGAGATATAAACCGATGAGATGAAGAATGAAGAGGTAAAGTAGGATCCAAGTTGTCCGAAGTATCATCTTGTTAGGGTCACAAGTCAGAAGTAGGGATCGCTCGGTCCGTAAACCGTGGATCACCCTACTTGCCAAGTGCTGCCACTGGCGATATCAATTCACAAGATAAGCTCATTAGGCTGTCATATATATACAGATGGCCCCCGATATCCCAAGTTGCCCTACTACCACTCTTCCCACAGCGCACTCGCTAGGATGGCTTACTGCGATCGTTGCAACCGATATTTCGTGCATGATCGAGCTTACGAGCAGCACGTAGAGGACTCGCACAATCACTGGTTGTGCGACAGTTGCGATATCGACTTTGGGAGCGAGAAGAGTCTCGAACAACACTACGGCGCGAAACATCATTACTGTCAAGAGTGCGATCGGCTGTTTGATTCAGCGAATGGCAGGATGCAGCACATGGAGGCCAAGCATTGGTATTGTCATATGCACGATAGGGTGAGGTAGTCGGGCGAGATTTTAAGCTTCGATTTCTCACGAGTTTTCAGATATTCCAAGCTGAAGAAAGCTTGATTTCGCACTACAGAAAAAGTAGTGATCACCACGATTAAGTAGATTGTTGTACTATAAAAGGAAAGCAGTATACGCACGGAAATTGCCGGTGAGGGGATTTAACTTTTGTTTTGCGGATTTTCGTTGGGGTTATTATATGTATGATGCTCGAGTTGCCCGTCGAAATAGTTTCAGAGATCCTCGTTCATTTGGATCATCTCTCCATCTTGCGTTGTTCCGCTGTATTTCTCTTCATCATTCATCTTCATCTTCCCTCTCACTCTTCTCCTTAGGTTTGTAAACGCCTCCGTCTCCTCGTCTCCTCTTCCCTTAGCCTCCAATATCGCATCGAACTCGCTGCAGATGGCCTCGTAGATGGTCCCACAGGAGGTCCTCCTTCCACCACAGCCGCACGAATCGACCTCCTCCTCGAGCGACGAGCCGCCTGGCGTGCCCTCCGCCCAAGGCGTCACGCCACCGTAGCCCTCGCAGGTCACTGCCACGCCTACGAACTCGTCGGCGGCCTCTTCGCAAAGGCCTTGGAGGAATATGGGGCCGCTCGTCGCCTCGTTGCCTCGTGGTTGCCAAGCAACTCCGCCAGCGAGACCCGCCTCGTCGTCGACGATCTTGGAGTGCACATCAAGGATTTCGCACTCGATCCCTCCCAGGACCTCATCGTCCTCCTCGAACATCGTCCCGCTTACGGCCCCTTTGTCAGCATGTCCTCCTCCCGCGCTGGCGTAGATGTCCGCGTTCATCTTAGAAAGCTCAGCGCTGGTGTCGTCTCCCCTCACCCACAGGCGAAGAACCCCGTACTGTGTAGGCAAGCACTCGGGCCTGTACATGGCTGCATGATACAGATAGTCGAGGACGTCGTCGGCATGTATTTTTGGATGCCTTTCCATGGCGTATTGATCTGGAACTGGATGACCGGAGAGGAGCTCGTCGTTCGTTCTCCATACCTCTCTCCTGGCACTAGTCTCTCTTGCTCATTTTCTTTTCCCGTTCTAGTTCATTCAAGACGACCAGGCCCCCGAGCATATATGGGACTTTTCGTTCCTCTCCTCGCGCGCTTACATGGTCACGACGCTCAAAGACGGCGGCGAAATCCGCATCTACAGTTTTGCCAATTCCTCTTCTCCAAGGCGACCGACGCACGTGGCTACCCTACACCTACCTCCTCCCTCCAGCCATCGCGTCCTCCTTGAGCTCACAACCACCACGGGTCCTTTTCTCGCCCGCCCGCCCGCCGGCGCGCCATTTGCGTCTGCCCGCACCGCTCGCGTTCATGTCTTTACCCTATATCATGACCCAACAACGCAAAGGGGCCGGTGGCAGCCTGCGTGCTTTGTAACGCATAACCGCACGCTAATGCGATACGTGGAAGCTTACCGAGAAGAGGTCGGCGCGGTAGACGTACCGTGGGAGGAGTGGGGTCCTCATGGGACTCGTTTGTTCGTACTTGCAGTAGGGTTCCAGTGGCTCAGGTGGGTGTGGCGGACTTGAACTATTCTATGAGCTCATGCGACGACGGATGACACACACAGATATGTGCACGGGACACGCGTCGTATGCCCTGTATTGCAGCCATCCGGCGAGAAGAGGGTAGAAGTACTTGACTTTAATGTGCACCCTTCGCGTCCGCCGACGACCGCGGAGAAGCTTGCGGTGACGCGTCTGGGCATCGATATCGAAAAGCCGCCTGAAGGCTCACGATTTGTTTGTGAACCATCCGTGTTCCCCGCAGACGACGTGTTCGACAAGCAAGTCGTGACGGAGTTGCCGTACTATTCTGTACCTGCGCCAGGCGAACCTGAACAGTATGTCGGGTATATGATTGACGAACAGAGGCTGCTCGGGCTCAAGGTGCGTTCACCCCTCAGGGAAGGGAATTCATTTTTATTCATATAAACATGTTTTTTTAGGCGAGTCCGTTTACGGATACAGATTTGGGTGACGTAGACGTTTATACGTTTTGAGTTTTTCTTGCATGGGTGAGTTTAAGGATAAATTTCATTTGCGTAGATACGAAGGAGTTTGCTTATTTCCCCGCATCAACGCTACAGACACGAGGCAGAACTCGATTCCGTTGATTTCCCCCAACTTTTGCCCTGGGCCTTTGTCGTCACCCGGACGCAAAAATATCGAGGGGAGTCCGAGGGGCAATACACGATCGTGATCAACCCGATCACGATCTCAGAGTTGTTGTTGTGCTCGCCGTCTCGACCCTCTTCCATTTCTCTTGTGACAAAGGGAGGGGGTGCATAGCAACGGTATAAGGAACAGGAGAGAAGGTTGCCCTTGATAAAACTCTATATACTTCTCGATCGTAATATATGAAGTGTACGGTTGTAAGCTACAAGACGTGGAGCGACAGCAATAACGTGTTGCCAAGAGAGGTGTGAGTGAAGGGAATTAATAATAATTTTTTTTTCAAAAATTCCATAAAGATTAGACAGGGCGGCCGCGGCCATATGGTTGGTGTGTGAGATTGTTGAGAGGTTGAGAGCCTACGATTGGAACATTTTTTTATATTTTACGTTACGACTAACATTAGCCGGTTGTCGGGTGTGCCTTATTTCTACGGCGTTAGCATTTCAACAGGGCGTGTTGGCCGCGTTGACCAACACACCCCCTCCCCGCAAACACGAGGCTGCCCGTCAATCACCCCCACACACCGCTCCTCATTTCCCTCATCAAGCTGCGCTGAGCCCCGCGCTGCCCCGTAGAGAGGGTCCCTTATCTCTCTCCTCCCTCCATCTCCTCTCCTCTCCTCCCTCCCCTCCCTTCCTCCTCCCCTCTACCCAAAAAAAAAAATTCCCAAAACCATATTGTTCATCTTCCCAACCCTGTGCGACACCCTCCGACCCCGACCTTTGATTTTTTTTTATAAAAAAAAGAAAAAACTCATTTGCGGTGCCTGTTTTTTTTTATTTTGCGTTTCTTTGGGGTGTATCTTAGAACATGGCACGATCTCACCCTTCTAATAATCCGTCACCGACCGAGCAAGAGCAAGAGCAAGAGGATGTTCATGATCCAAGTTCGAGTTTGCAACAACATCAGATCGACGACAACACTGACATACCACCACCGGGCCGCCACCGTCCATCATCTACTACGGCGTCAACAGCAGAAGAATCAGCTTCAGGTTCTTTGGCAGGCCACAACAACATTCGAGACAATGGTTCCAGCGAGGGTTACCCATCTTGGTTACCCAAACGTCCTCCACCGCCCGCACCTGGCTCTACACTTCACTCTCTCAGCACCACTCATGTATTCGCTGGTAGTGCTGTAGATCCTGTTACTGGCGCTGCTGTAGCTACTACCGATCACGGCCCGGCCACTGGCAGCAGCAGCGCCGCACAGACACCCACCACTGCTGGCATTCCGTTTATTGGGGGTCGTAAACCTACACCACGCTCCGTACGCATCGTCAGCATGCAAGATTCTAGCGTTGCTGGTGGTGGTGGTGGACCTGGTACTTCAGGTGCTGCTGGTGCTGGTGCACGCGCAAGTGCAAGTGGTTCGCGTAGCGGGGGTATGGGTATGATAGATCGTATGGCGCGGGTAAGCAGTGCCACTATCTTCCCTTTCTTCTCTTCCTCTCTCCTATGTCGCTCTTCTTCTCGCGCTCGGTCACCGCTGTCGTCCTCCTCTGGACATCTCTCGCCCACACCTTTTTTCTCTTCTTTAAAACAGACTCCTCCGGATACTCGTCTGCGCGCTGCCGTTGCAGATCCACCGAGGTTTCGCGCTCCGGGTTTACACCTTGAATTATTGCGCGATCCTTCTTGGAAGACACGCCTACACTTTTATATATTTCCTTTGCTCGTGTTTGCGCACGTACCCCTCCAAACCTTTTTCGATTTTAATGCCGTATTTATCTTGATCGAGTGAGTTTTTCCCAATTTTTGTGTGTGTGTTTTTTCTCATTGTTTTAGAGTGGCAAAGTTCCCGAATCCGGACGCCCCAGGTGTACCCGGTTCTGGTCGAAACTGGGTCTTGGGCGCCGTCGCCTACATTGCATGTTGGATCATCTGGATATTCGGCGTCGTTCTTGGCTACGAACTCATCTATTCCTTTTACCGTCGTTGGCGCTTCCGTGAGTTTTCATTTTCATTTTTAAAAAAGAACCCAGATCTTTACTTTTTTTTTTTTCAATTCAGGTCGTCCTCTGATCTTGCCAATCTACTTATCGTCTCCCGCTTTCAATTTCGTCTCCATGACGTCATATACGCATTTTTGCTTCCTCAGACATATACGCAGCTCGGCTTTCCCCCACGTCAATTCGAGTGCGGTCCTCCCCTCCGCCGAGGGCTCGCTGCGCGACGCGCTCGCAGAGACGTGTTACTTTTACGCTCAGAATTTACCTACGATCGTGACCCTCCTCCCACGCGCAGGCTTGGCCCTAGCGCTCCTTCTGACCTTCTTCAGCCCAGAGCATCTCCCTGGTGGGTTATTGCTCCCAAGCGTCGATCAGAGTATCACGCACAGAGATGGAACGTTCTTCAATCCCAACACAGGCGCACTTTCTGGCTATGCCAAAGGTGTATTGATTGCCAATGCCGCCTGGGCGGCTTGGAGGACCCTTGTCCTCCTGTTCAGCTGGTATGTGTATTATGCGCCTTTTTTTTTTCTGTTGAATGGGAAATGGATGGGATATGTGTTTTTTTTTTAGGGTCGGTCTCTGGATATTCAGCGGGTATGGCTGCGCGGGGCTCTGTGGGCCCCGCTCACGCTGGGAGGAGGTAGAAATTGGTCGTACGGTCTCTATTCACAGCGAAAAATCCGGTGTTGGCGGTAGTGGCGATAACGCCGACGCGCTTCCCTGGAGCTGGAAAGAATGCACTCTATTGCGCGTTTTAGAAGCGTTTGAGTTTTGTCTCACGCTTCGTGCGCCGCGGACGACGCAGACGACTACTGCTGGTGGTCAACCATCCGAGGGCGGCGGCGGAGGTTTTGAGGGTATAGAGAAGGTCTTTGCTGCTGTTGGTCTTGGCGGTGCTTCGCAACCGCAGCCGGCACGTAGGGGTATGCTCTCGCAGGACTTGTTTGAGACTCCGAGCCCCAAGGACGGTCAGTCGCGTAGGAGCAGTCAGGGGAATGGACATGCACCTGTCGTACCACCACCACCACCGCTGCCGGAAGCTCACTTGCGCGAAACGACGACGACAGAGAGTGGCAAGGCACCGCTCAAGAACTTGCCATATCCTTTCCCTGGATTTGGTCCTCGAGATAGCGGCGAACAAGAACAGCAGATCCCGTTCCCGCCGTCGCCTAGCTTGCCTGGTCAGGGTGAAGAGGAGGAACACGATGAGGAAGGGGAGGGTGAAGAAGGTATTATTGTGGTGAGGGTCGAAGAAGATGAGGAGGGTGAGGAAGTAGATGATGAAGAGGAGGAGGGAGAAGGAGAGGAAGAAGAAACGCGGCGCCGTACGAGCGAAGACCCATCTTCGTTCTCTGGTCGTGCTTCAAACTCGCTTTCCAGCCTCGGACAACCCATACCCAGCCGTTATCCATTCGCAGCTCGACACCCGCCACGCGGAGGAAGCGTCTCGTCCACAGGTTCACCTCCGTTTGCCTTTTCGCGTGCCGCAGCCACACCTCGTAGCAAGAAGAGCACGTCAACGCGTGCGTCACACGAGACGCGCAGCACGGGTAACGTAGATACAACTTCCCCTGCTTCATCGCCTTCCGGCGGCTCCCCCGTCTCAGCGGCCCCTCCAAGCTCGTCTGCCCCAAGTCCGCATGAGCACACGCGTGGCATACCCATGCCCCCACGACACCCGGCAGCCGGTACGAGCGGCCGCCAGCGTGCAGGCAGCGTCCCAGTCTCCCCAACGCCGGTGGGCGGTCTCACGGCATTGAGTGCAAGGCAGCAAGCATTCGAGGAACATCGTCAGCACTTGCGCGCCAGCATTGTTAGTTCAGAACCTGTACCCGAATCGGATCGCGAGGATGACCGTCCGTCGCGCTCTGGTCAACCATCGCCTGATGGCTCCCTCGAAGCGCGCGAGCGCGAAGATTCAGTTGGCCTTTTGTCCCCACCGTCTTCACAACCTAGTCCTAGCGGATCACGAAATGGAAGCGCAGCTTCGCTTGCTAGGATAGGTAGCGCTTTTAGAACACGCTCACGCTCGCGGCATACCAGTTCTGGATCTGGAGGTACTGGTACAGGTAGCGGCGCTAGCTCGAGACACAATTCGCACGTCTCTGTGTCTAACGTATCCCTTGCCCTCGGTCGCGCACGTGCACAGAGCCTCATCCACGGTATAGGCAGCGCATCACGATCCAGCATCGAACTCGTGTTAGGTCGTACGTCTGGTGGACCAGGTCAAGGTGCCGTGCGATTGTCAGGGGGCGAATCATCAGACGCGAGCGAAGGCGCACTCAGTAATCCTGAAAGTCATACGTTTGGAGTACCAGTCGTAGGTGGTGCTGGTATTAGTGCATTCCCACGCCGTGTTGGGGGGGGAGCACGCGCACGTACGCTGGAGAGCGATCCGGAGAATCGTTCGTCAAGGTCGTCTTTGTCGGCGGGGGCGGCTGCTGCCTCTGCAGTAGCTGCGGCTGTATCTGCAAGAGAGAGGGCAAGAGTACAGGGACAGGGACAGGGACAGGGAGCGCGAGACAGTGCAACGCGTGTACGCAGCACATCATCTTCTGCGTCCTCACAGTCTGAACAGGCCCAGTTACAAACGGCGCGCTCGTTCACGTCACAAACTTCGCCCCTCTCTTTATTATCTCAGTCTATACGCTCAGAGGCGGAGGACTCGACGAGTGGCTCGACGCGCACGCAGACGCAGACACAGGTGCCAACGCGGGAGCAGTCACCGGAAGGCGGTGTACAGATTTCTCAACCGCAATCGTCGTCGTCGATACCGCCAACGATCGTTAGTCAGACTATCGAGTCGAGTGAACGGACGCCGACGAGCCTTGGTGGAATGGAACATGTGCCGCCACATGCACGAACCTTTACTACACCTCACTGAATGAATGCCCGATGTCCTCCTTTGCTTTTGGTTCAATAGGCCCCCCCTTTCCTCATTGGTACTCTCGCCCTCAAGACGTCTCTTTGCAATTATTTTTCTTCCTTTCCTCACAATGCTCACTTTTCCGTCCCTGCACGTATTTAGTTGTTCTTATTAGAGTTTCTCTGGTCAGTTATGCCCCTCCAGCCGCGCGCCACGTTACGGTACTACGTCTTTATGCTTCCTTTCCATTCAATATTAACGCAACTTGTCAATTTGTCACCATTACTCCCTCACCCCCCCACCCTCTTATGACACTCCGCTCTAAACGAACCTCCCGCCTTACATTTATGTTTTACAAACGTTTACAGATACATGTGCTCCATATACTTTTCACCCACCCATTCAATTCATCACTCCCCCCTTCCCCTTCCCCACTTGCCGTCGCATTGATCGCTGATGCGCGCTGATGACCCAAACCTGACCTCACTCACGTTCTTGCGCACTCCTCAAACGTTTGACGGCTTTTATTCATATCTAATCCCTTTTTGTTACTTCCTTCATCCCACTGGTCCGTAGTTTTTTTCTCTTTTGATGGATTTCCCACGTTGCTTCTCTCTATCCACCAAGATGATGATGACCTCACTTTTTAACTACGGATCAATTTGTCAATTCCTCATTGAATTTTTATGAAACAAAAGAACGTCTTCTTTCACTGCTTGTGTCTGGTGATTCCGAGTGTCCGGTTCGCTTGTTGTGCGTGTGTGTCTGTGTCAGTGTCAGGCGGAGTGTGATTATAACTTATCGTAATGCGATCAGCGGCTCGGCTCAGAATCCATTGATGCACTGGCAGTTCTGGGATTGAACGTGATTTTTTGGCTATTGGTATGACAGCAGCGATTCGAGAAGGAAGTACGTCTGTCATAGAACTCGGAGTAGAGCAGCTTCCTTGCCTTGCGCTCAGTTTGGCGCGGGCGCGGTAGCAGTTAGCAGAGACCCTCGGTTCGGATATAACTTAACCGACAAGCCGGAAGGAATCACGCGGTTCGGATACCCGTGACATCCGAGTGGTACCTGACCGGGCCTGACCTGCCACTGTGTCTGAGAAGCCAGGGGAATTGCCGAAATCGTCGATGATCTCCAATGTGGTAAAAGGGGACAAATAATTATTCGAGGGAACTACTGTATTCATGAGGGAGAGAGTGGACACACTAGTACGAGTGTCCATCACGACAGTCTAGTTAGGTTGACCAACTGAGTCACGGCGGCACTGCAAGAACTTATATCAGTCCTCCAATCGTCACGATCAGTCAGTCAGTCACCCGCTACCCCCACCACCACCCGCCATACGATTTTTTCAATCTACAGACCTGTCCATTTGATCTTCCATCGCACTCGCATATTAGATGCCGAATCAGAAGCGTCGCAAGTCCCAGTCATCTAGTAGTCCAAGCCCCTCCGAGTCGGAGTCTCGCGTTGTCCACCAACGAATTCAAGTCGATGCCCCAAGTCCAATGCAAGGCGTGGAATCGGAGATTCGGAGGACGTTCTAATGACGGAAGGCGATGCAACCACAAGTGGCGATCCGACAGCCACGACGAACCTCCGGAGTTTTCCCTCCGAAGTGGTCACAAATATCGCGCAGTTCTACGAAGACTCGGATGTTCCAGACTTAGCCGTCCTTCACTGGCACCTTTTAAAATTCTCCAGAAACAACGTTCCTCAAGGTTTTGTCTCGCGAGACGTATTGATAACGAACATCAATAGCCGAGATGTATCAGATGTGGTGGAGCTGGCGAGCAAGGCAGCGAAGAACAAAACTAACGAAGACTGGAAAACTGTGATTGCTCATGGTGTGCATATTGCTCTTCTGATGGACAAGTTGATGAACTGTTTTTTCTCAAGACGTATTCTGGAAAGATCTATCTGCCATTCCTCCGAGTCGGTCCTACGACTCCTACCGTAAGGACCTGTTTTCTGTTCTTGCCTATGGAAAGACCGATAATCATGTCGCGTGTAGGCCGACGGAAGCAGCCATTTAAGCGAGTCCCACTTGAATCTTCAAAGAAAGGTAAGTTCAAGCACTTAGACGTGGCTATATTCCTAACGTGACATTGGTAAACCTAGCTGTTGAGCTTGGCTGGGTTTCGACCTTCGTTGGTGAAGCCGAGCTAAATGGGCTAAAAAAGGACGTTGCCAAGGTCATGGCTCAACCCTCGAGCTACGCACGTTACTGCTCTGTTGTCCAGTCATCTGGAACTGGGAAATCGCGCCTCCTCGACGAACTATCTAAAACTTATCTGCTCATTCCTATCAACCTGCGTGAGAGGGGTACCAAAGGTTCGTCTCACCTTTTTTTTTCCCTTTATCATGACGGTCTGTAATACTCCGTCATCTAGGCTTTCCTCCCGCTGATGTTAAGGTTCGCGACTGCCTTACGGCGTTCGAAACGCAGGACGAGGGATTGGAGAACAGCACCTATAACCGAGCGTGCCAATTCCTCTACGCATTGCTCATCCATACCAAGGAGAAAGTTATCGAACTTGGTGATGAATCCACGGATCGTATAAAGCGGTTCAGGCAATTTATGTCTGAGGGACAAACGTTTGACAGCGTCGGGGATAACCGGAAGAAGTTCTACGACCAAGTTGTTCGCCAGACTGAGGGGGTACGCCGAATCTTCGTCATCAATCTCCATCCTTGTAAATGATCTCTTTCAAAGGCCGGGGATAATAAGCTGGAGAAGCATTCTTTAGTCAATGCACTTAACGACCTTCGAAAATACGTGTATGGAGCTCCTCTGGATGAACGCTCAAATATGCCGGACGTATTCATCATGTTCGATGAAGCGCATCCATTATCGCAAGAATGGGACCCCACCACCGGATTCTCTAATTACATCACACTCCGCCGAGCCCTTCATGAACTTAGCACAGAGCCACTGTTCACATTTTTCCTTTCCACTACTGGCAAAATTTCACAATTTGTGCCCCCCAGTCGTCGCGACCCATCTCGGCGCATCGCGGAAGGCGAATTCCTCCCATCTCCTCCTTTCATCGAGCTTGGCTTTGACCAACTCATGCACGATCGCAAGGTTCTTGACAAGTACGACACACTCGAAGGTGTCACAAGTTCGGGCTGCATATCTCACATGGGAAGGCCCTTGTACGTTGTACCTTATTGCGTCACGGTCCTCTGTCGTCTCTTCATGTCTTTCAGGTGGGGTACAATTTACGATAAAGGTGACACGAACGTCCGCAATGGATTACTCCAAATTGCGGTCGAAAAACTACTTGGGACGTCCAGTATCGCACTTGACACAACGCCCAAGTGGATTGCCGTTTTGTCGCAACGTTTGGCCCTAGACATCAACAGCACGGCATACATCTTGGACTCCCATTTGTCTCCTTATGAGACAATCATGGAGCAGATAACCAACCACATGCGGATTTGCGTGGGGATTGGGACGGAAACAGAAACCATACGGGGCATTGCCTCCTCCGAGCCTATCCTTTCGGAGGCGGCTTCTTGGCTCATGAGACACCCCTCGACCGTCTCGACGTCAGATCTGGCCGAAAGCCTTTCACGTGTCCTAAGTGGGTTCTCCATTAACACTGGAGACCGGGGGGAGTTATTAGTCGCCGCCTTCTTCACATCAGCCCGTGATGCGATAATACGGCAGAAACCTGCGCCTCTCGACCCCGTGTTTTGTCATCATTTCTCGGTCGAAGAACTGCTCTCCGGTCTCTTCTTTAAGGGAGTTGTCACCAAACTGTTGAACTCCAAACCGTCTATTTGTCCATCAGAAGTCGATCAGTTGACGCTCCAAGAGGTTGCTAGCAACTCAAGGATGCATTTCAACCATTTTATTAAAGCTCAAGAACGCAAAGTCATCACACATCGATACCTTACCGCATTCATGGCCCGAGGCGCGGCTATATTAGGTGCTAACTGCCAACCAGGCTTTGATGCAGTGTTCCCGTATCTCTTTCGCAGCAATCGCCTTGGCGAAGAGAACGTTGGCTTCATCCTTGTCCAAGTCAAGAATGATAGCAAGTTTGATGAACCGGATGATGAACTCTTCCGGAACATGGATCCCTTTCACTGTGGCCTATTCGACAAATCATGTGTTTCCAGCTGTTTCTCCATCCCCATCATCCGTATGGTGTTTGCACTCCACGGGAAACAGTCCAAGGTTACGCCCATGACGTACAAGTCACCATCTGATGGCGCCATTCCGTCGAACTTCAAGGATAAACAACCGCGCTTCGTATCATACGACTACTGGTGCTCTGGAATTGGTCCGGGGCTCCTTCAACCAGTTGGGGATGTGGAATACCAAAAGTGGATAGGGTTGCTAAATCAAACAGATCCATGGTCGAACTTTTACAAAGATTCCGTAGCACCTGATGTGTTACGTTCAGAATTCCCTGCGGGTTTATCTGATGCGCCCCACTTCGACCGTTGGTATAACTTGACTCGGAGCAGTGGACTATGATAGCGCTTCTACTGTCTATATATATGCTTTGACCCCACCTGCATGGGTTGATGGCTGTACCTCGGATAGCAGATGCTAGTGTATATTCATAAGTAGCTGACTGCTGGCCCAGTATTCTCGCCACTAACTAGACATTGTAGATCTGCTTGCATAGTGCGTGTCGGGGCGCGCGCGCGAGTTCACAGAAAGAGAGATAAGATCGGATGAGAGTGAAGTGCCGAGCCTGATCTTTATGGCGCAACGCGTGACGGCACGAGGTTTATCGTCGCACAACAAGGACAGGTGAGGGCAAGCGTAAACGAACGCAAGAGAGAGAGAAGGAAAGCATGCAAGAATTGCTGAGTTAGATGCGAGTGTTAGCATAGCAAGAAAAAGATATTAAAGGATGAGCATATCGCCGCGAGGTCAACTCATCCTTAAGCGTAATTAAGGGCAAAAAGACTTAGCTATTGGGACAATTGAGTGGCTTGGGAGCTGATTGGCCTTTAGAGACGGTGGTGAACGCAGAGGGGGATAAAGGAATGAATAAAGCAGGGATAGATGATGATAGAAAAGGAAAAAGTAAGGTAGCGGCGACTTCGTATAGCGCACTCCTGACGTCCGAGGATGGTCCTGAGGGGTTCAGGTCGCAGTCAGGGAAGCAATAAATGTGTTAGTAGGTATAATCGAGGCACGCGTTGCACTCGATGCAGGGGTTGAGGCCTTGAGGTCGACGCTGATCGGAGGTCTTGAGCGCTCCGATCTCAGCACCGTTCCGTTGTTTCGTTCCGTTCCGAAGCCAGCGTGTGAACTGACCTTACACTTGTTTTCCCACTTACAGTACTACGCCTGTCGCATTTGTTGCGCCCTAGCATCTTCGGCGGCTCCACCCCTTCCAGATCCATCCCTAGACGTTCGAACAAATGTCTATATATTTCCCACACGCAGCACTTCGTGTCATCTCCCAGCTGTCTATCTGATGTCCTTCTGAATAGGGCCCAGGGCCCAGGCTTATGAAGGCCGTGGTGTGGATGTCGAGAGCTACGGGTAGCAGATGTTGGGATTT
>QFDX01006967.1:11874-24385 GCA_003315875.1 Lactifluus piperatus | reverse complement strand
GCTTACACCTAATGAAAAAAACCGCAGACTTTATGAGAATGAAAGATACCAGGTAAATAAATGAAATGTCTTTTCATAAAAAGTGTGGAGTAGTGTACAAGACTCTGCAGGCAACTGCCACGTTTTTTTCAAAAAAGTGGTTCCCACTAGTGTCGCAGCACCAGCAGCGCGAGGACGAGGGCCGCGGCACTAGCAGCGCGCGGACGAGGACCACAGCAGCGCGCGAGGATCACGGCCGCAGCACCAGCAGCGCGAGAACGAGGGCCACAGCAGCGCGCGGGGACCACGGCGGCACCAGCAGCATCGCGAGGATGAGGGCCACCGCACCAGCAGCGTGCGAGGACCACGTCATTAATGCATCATTTGTTACACATTTTATACTGTATCAATAGTGCAGCCAAATTTAATGCAATTTTTATTATTCTCAATTTGTCAACTTGTGGGACTTGTCAACTTGTGGGCTTGTTGGCCCTTGTGAACCCTAAAATGAACTGAACTTGTGAGAAAGTAGACCTGTCTTGTCAACTTGTCACTTGTCAACTTTTCTGTCTTGTCGTGTCTTGTACAAGACGTGACAAGACGTGACAAGTCATGACAAGAAAGTTTGAGGAATACTGATGCGTTCGCCAACGCACGAATCAATACAGCCCACGAGCAATGGCAAGCCACCACACTCACATATCCATACCCTCAATGATGATGAACTTATCAATATATTCTATCTCTTTCGACTGCATATCCAACTTGAGGACGAAGAATGGAACAGTATTTTGTTTGTCCCCCATTGGGAGCGCCAACGTTGGTGGTACAAGTTGGCACAGGTCTGCCAACGATGGCGATCTATCATATTTGGGTCACCATCCAGACTCGATCTTCACCTTTTATGTACCTATGGAACACCTGTGGCCGACATGCTCATACATTCCCCCCCCTTACCGCTCATCATCTATTACTGGGACACGAATCGCAGTGCAACCGAGGAGGATGAGAAGGGCATACTGCTTGCTCTCCAGCACCGTGACCGTGTGCGTCACATCATGCTTGGATTACAAGCCTCAAGTCGGCACTCTGTCCATGTGCAACGCATCTCGCCTGAACAAGACTCAACTTGGCAGAGGATCATTACTGCCATGGATGAGCAATTCCCAACTCTAGAACGGATGCGTATCGAGGCTCCCATCCATGGCCGTCCCACGTTGGTCCTCCCGAGTACTTTTCGAGCACCACTTTTACGGAAATTCATGCTACGGAACATTGTCCTTCCAATGGGATCTCCATTGCTCATGACTACAGTGGGCCTCGTCACTCTCATACTTGACAATGTCCCATCCTCCGCCTACTTCGCTCCAAGTCATTTACTCACAGGGCTTTCATTCATGCCCCATCTGGAGCAGCTAGTGGTCCTGTTTTACAACCCCTTCCCCAATGTTGAGCCCCAGCTGTCGAGTACATCGGCCATGACCCATATTACACTTCCAAACCTTCGCAAGTTTATCTTCTCTGGTGTGAGCCCCTACTTGGACTCCCTTCTTGCTAGGATCGCTGCCCCTCTTCTCAGCAAATTTGAGATCACTATTTCCAAGCCCCCCTTTGTCGTCCCACACCTCTTACAGTTCATGTGCACAACACCGAACTTGGACTTGAGCGCAATTGAGCTCAAATTCGACAATGTCTACGGGTGTTTTGTCATCCTGAATCTGCGATCACATAGTCGGTACCGCATGACGATCGGCAGTGCGTCCCTTGACTTGCAGGTATCTTCCGCACTGCAGATTCTCACCACACTGGAGCCAATACTCTCTGTCGTAGAAACCCTCGTCCTTAATCACTTGGAGCTTTATAGGCTCTTGGGGTCTTATAGCAGCCCGTTACAATGGCATGGGGTCGACGATACACAGTGGCGCGCACTGCTCAGGCACTTCAGGAATGTAAAGACACTTCATGTGCACCATGAGTTAGTCAAAGAAATTGCTCGTTCTCTACGTCCCGACAATGAAGAAATGCCTTTGCATATCTTGCTGAATCTGAAGGATCTCCAATATACTTCTGAAACAAATAATGATGATGCGTTTATGCCGTTTATCAAGGATCGACAGGCGACAGGCCGCCCTGTGACTCTAGCAAGGTTGATTGACCCAAAACTTTCGTCTATACCGGGTGAGCCATTTTGAATGAGAGGATGTGACCATGTCATAGAGAGTGGCAAGAGCGGCCAGAATATCATGAACACTGTATGTCTTTATCCTTCTGTCCATCTCCTAGTATGATTCACATTCACACCAGTCCTCATCTCATATGGCCACAAAACACTGCAAGTATTGGAGGACCGCAGTCCAAGATGAGCCACACAAGTTTCCCTAAACAGTGAAACCATGTAGCTGTATACTCCCCTGACATCTCCATGACCAGCAATTACATATTAATTTATATCACTGCCCCCAGGGTAAACATTGCCCTTCGTCAGCTTCAAGTCACATCATCCCAGACAAATACACCCCTGTAAAATCAAACTGTCCACTGCCCTTGCAGTGACCCTTTACGCATCCTTTGCTTTTCTTTAGCCTACTGTCTCCGATGATGCTCCAACATTCATTGATCCTTGATATCTCACCCGGCTGTTTACTTCATACCCATTGCCCCACCTTGTGTCCCACAACGGACTAATATAATACAACTCGCCGGAGCGAAGTATCAGATGGCTGGATCCGGCCCGGGGTGGATGCAGCGGTGTCGTGCCTTCATGGGCCTTGGGAAAGACCAGACACAGCACTACGAGAGTAAAGTCAGGGTTTGCGCGGAGTCGGGGAAGGGGCTACGTATTCGGTCGTTGCGGGAGAATGGGAGTTGAGGTGAGTGGCTTTGAGCAACGTCGGCACTTCACCTGAAATCTCACCAACTTGGGTGCTGCATTTCCATCTCACCAGGGCAGGTACCAGAAACATTTACATTCAGGATATTTGTGCGTTTCACGGGGCGCATGGGTAAACTCGAGAAGAGGGTGCGGTAGGGGAGAAGTTGCAACACTGGAAAGTATGCTCTTTAGGTCTCATTCTACTAGTATTCCACGATCACCTTTGACCCGGTGTCTCGAGTCCGGCGACACCACAATGCCCTTTTGGTCCTCGATACGTCACCAGGCTGTCCACTTTGTACCCATTGCCCCAACTTGTGTCCCCACTACGCCCCGTCATGTCGTGAGGTTTGAAGGTATCACCGGATTATCAGCTGCTTTTCATCTTGCGCGCAAACACCCTACCGTGCAGATTACTTTCACCAAGAATAGTGCTCGTTTCGGTGGATGGGTGCGCAGCGAGCGTGTTGACGTCCGTGATGACGGGAACCGAGGGAGTCTGGTCCTCGAGGCTGGCCCGCGAATTATCCGGCCTAACTCAAAGTCAATTCTAGAGCAGTTCCGTCCATCCTTCTTCCTTCCTCAATACCTTTAAATCTAATTTCCCTTTTAGATACACCTCCTAGACTTACGCTCCGAAGTCCTCTTCACGCCGCGCGCCTCACCCGCAGGCCGAAACAGGTTCTTACATGGTTGCAACCCCTGCCCAACAGGCTTCTCACTGCACTTACGCTACCCCTCGGCCGTCTTGTCCTCAAAGCAGTACTTACCGAACCCTTCGTACGCGCCAATTGTCCCCCGATAACGACGACAACAAAACAAGTACAACAACTACTCCGACTGCATCATCACCTCGTGACTGCGACGAAGACGAAGCAGACGAGACAGTCGACTCGTTCTTCACACGACGCTTCGGCGACGCGTTCGCGCGCACGGGATATACGCCGCCGATTTACGGCAGCTAAGTGTGCGCGCCGCGTTCCCGGCGCTACTTGAGAGTGAAGTGCGCGGAAATGGCTCTGCCATTTGGGGGGAGCTTGATCCGCCTGCGTGGTTTGGCGAGACGGCCCAGCAAAGCTAAAGTCTCTAGTGGAGGACGAGAACTGGGACCTCGGAGATCCCCTGGTTGACCCTGATTCCTGAATGGGAGACCCGTGTTCGCGCCGCTGCGCTGTTCTCTTTTCGTGATGGGATGGAGACCTTCGTTCAAGTTAGGGCGCTCGTTAAGGCGCTGAAAGGCTTCCCTTTCGTTACGTTGCGAAGCGGCACGGTGGGGCGCAAGGTCAACCAGGAGAACGATAGCAGTAATTCTTTCCAGGTTCGTGCCACCTCATTTTGTACGCATCGCTGATGCTAAGATATCTTGACTATCAAATTGGCTCCCAGATTCACTTGGATACCCAGCATGGTGAGGATACAGACGGAGCTACGTTGCTCAAAGCCACGCACATCATTTCTGCACTCCCGCTCCCTGTCTTGGATTCTATTCTCGCACAGCAACCGAATACGCGCTCCCTTCCACACCTCCGTGCAAACCCGCACTCTACGGTCGTAGTACTGAATATGGTCTTTCCCGCACCCCCTGAAGGCACGACACCGCTGCATCCTCCCGGATTCGGTTACCTCATACCTCGCCCTGAGCAAGATTACCCCATTGCGGAATCTGAATAGGAGCTGCTATGTTTACTAGGCGTTGTGTTCGACTCTGCCAGCTTGCCCGAGCAGGACGAGAACGACGACGGGGTGACGCGGTTCATCAAGATGAGTGCGATGCTCGGTGGTCCGTACCCGCTCCCTTCTGTGCCAGAGTCGGGTGGATCCGACAAAGACCGCGCGTTGCTCGCGGCAGTGTTACCACTGATCTCTGCGCAGATTGGTGGAGCTTCGCTTCCAGAGCCTTTGCACTACGCGGTGCGCAGGAACGAAGGGAGCATACCGACGTACATGGTTGGCCATACCGCTCGCATGGGGGAGCTGAGGCGCGCATTACGGGAGCAGTGGGGCGATCGGATGAAAGTGGTCGGTGCGGGCGTGGGTGGTGTTAGCGTCGCAGATTGCGTCAAGGGGGGGCGGCAGGCTGCGCGTGAGGTAGGGATACAGATTGACGGATAAGCGTCACGGGTCTAAGGGAGTTTCTGTGCTTGGGGCAAGGCTCGGAGCTGGTCACACGATAGTGGCCTCGATTTCACCCATGTACGACCACAGTTCCTTGGAGAGTGGTCTTACAAAGAGATCGATGTGCCCCGCCGCATCCAAGTCATCCGCACCCCTGTGCTAGAGCTAGGGTCACCCCGTAATCACCTGATCTAACCATTTTACGTTGTCTATAAGCAACTATAAGCAAGCACTGTCAGGGATGCCACTGGGATGCCCTACAGTATATGTTCTAATGACGCAGGCAACGTCGGACCCATTATGTAAAATTACCACCAGCTGACGTAAGGCCTTCTCGCTTCGCTTCGCTGCATCCTAGTAGTCACTCATCCCCTGACATACCAAGTTACCAGTTTGCCATTATCTGTCCTTCCCTTGTTATAAAACCCCACCGACATGCGTGACATGGTACAGCTGTCACTAGCAGTACCCTTAATTTCCCGTTCGCCAACGCACGAATCAATACAGCCCACGAGCACTGGCAAGCCATCACACCCACCTATCCATACCCTCAGTGATGATGAACTCCTCAATATATTCTATCTCTTTCGACTGCACAACCAAATCGAGGACAAAGAATGGAACAATGTTTTTTTTTTTCCCCATTGGGAGCGCCAACGTTGGTGGTACAAGTTGGCACAAGTCTGCCAACGATGGCGGTCTATCATATTTGGGTCACCATCCAGGCTCGATATTCACCTTTTATGTACTTATAGAACACCTGTGGCCGACATGCTCATACATTCGCCCCCCTTACCGCTCATCATCTATTACCGGGACTATGGTCGCAGTGCAACCGAGGAATATGAGAAGCGCATATTGCTTGCTCTCCAGCACCGTGACCGTGTGCGTCACATCATGCTTGTATTACAACCCTCAAGTTTGCAGAGGTTCGTCACTGCCATGGATGAACAATTCCCAACTCTAGAACGGATGCGTATCGAGGCTTCCATCAGTGACCGTGCCACATTGGCCCTTCCGAGTACTTTTCGAGCACCACTTCTACGGAACATCGTACTACGGAACGTTGTCCTCCCAATGGGATTTCCATTTCTCATGACTACAACGGGCCTCGTCACTCTCATACTTCACAATATCCTATCCGTCGCCTCCTTCGCTCCAAGTCATTTACTCACAGGACTTTCATTCATGCCCCATCTGGAGAAGCTAGAGGTCCGGTTTTACACCCCCTTCCTCCCTGATGTTGAGCCCCAACTGTCGGATACATCGGTCATGACCCACATTACACTTCCAAGCCTTCGTTGGTTTAGCTTCTCTGGTATGAGCTCCTACTTGGATTCCCTTCTTGCTTGGATCGCTGCCCCTCTTCTCAGCAACTTTTACATGAACATTTTCAAGCCCCCCTTCGTCGTCCCACACCTCTTGCAGTTCATGTGCACAACACAGAACTTTGACTTAAGTGCAATTAGGCTCAGATTCTACAGTGACCCTGGACGTTTGTTGATCGAGAATCTGCGACAACATTGTCCGTACCGCATGTGGATCAACACTGAATCCCTTGACTTGCGGGTATCGTCTGCAGTACAGATTCTCACCGCACTGGAGCCAGTACTCTCCGTCGTAGAAACCCTTGTGCTTACTAATCACTCGGAGCCTTTTGGGAAACCGTCACCGGCACAGTGGCATGGGCATGAGGTCGACGATACACAGTGGCGCAAACTGCTCAGACGGTTCAGGAATGTAAAGACACTTCATGTGCACAATGAGTTAGTCCCTGAAATTGCTCGTTCTCTACGTCCCGACAATGAAGAAATATCTCTGGATATCTTGCTGAACTTGAAAGATCTCCAATATACTTCTGGAAGCAACGATGATGATGCGTTTATGCCATTTATCAAGGACCGACAGATGAAAGGCCACACTGTGACTCTAGCAAGGTCGATAAATCCCCCAATATCATGAACATTGTATGTCTTTTTCCAACTGTCTATCTCCCAGTATGATTTACATTTACACTAGAACTTCTCATCTCATCATGTTCACAAACACTGCTCATTCTATTCCACGACCGCCTTTGACCCGCTGTCTCGAGTCTGGCGACACCGCAATGCTCTTTTAATCCTCGATACGTCACCAGGCTGTCGACTTCGTACCCCTTGCCCCACCTTGTGTACCCACTACGCCACCTCGTGCCGCATCTATTTCCTTACGCCTCATACAGAGTGCGTCCACAGCGTTGCCTCGTGCGGTGTCTGTTTCCCCTCGCGTCCTATTACATGCTTCGTGTTTCTCAGTTCCATTAATTATCTTGGTATACTTCGTCGTGTCGTTCTATTGTTCAATTCTTTCTTTGTCCCCCGTTTCCACCTTGGTTTGCTCCGAATTATGCTCTACCTTTTGCTATATTTTCACATCCCCCATCTCCTAAGGAGTGCTTACAAAACTCTACCTCCTTCCTCAGCTTTCCTTCCCGGATTCCTCACACGCGCTGTACCCTGTCATGAATAAATTAGACGCATGTGCCACCCTTTTTCTTACTTCTTACAGAACCTATCTGTTCGGTTCATTTCTGTTCTACCTTTGCACCAGGATATTTCGTGTAGGCGTTAAGCCTTACGACGTTCAACTATCTTGCTTGCAATTTTCTCTACTTCCCACCCTTGGTTTTCTTGCTCTCCAGGCTTGTAGGATTTCTCCTCTTTTTATATCACATAGCTACTAGTAATGTCTCTAGAACTCCAGAAAGGGTGCGGGAAGGCTCGCTGCAAGGGCAGTGGATAAATTGACCTTCAGTACCAGCGGTGTGTATGTATGTAGGTTGGATGATAGGATTTTGGTGAGAAATACAACTGTACGGTCATGTGGATTCAATGTTCAGGGCAACTTGTGTGACTCCTCCTTGCTGTCGCGGTATCGCGATACTGACATTGTTTGTGGTCACAATGAGAAAAAAACTAGTGTGGATGTGGGTGAGAGAATCAGGGAGATGACAGATGAAATAAAGATATACAATTATCCTGGCTGGCCCAACCGCTCTCTGCTGCGCTCATGTTCCCTCGATCAAATCGGTTCGGGACATTGCCCAAAATCTGAAAGATCAATCTTGCTAAGAATCACAGAGTGGCCTTTTGCCTGTCTTTCCCTGATAAATGGCATAAACGTATCATCATTCTTGCTCTCGGAAGCATATTGAAGATCCTTCAGGTTCGACAAGATATCCAGAGGCATTTCTTCATCATCAGAATGTAGAGCACGAGCGGTGACCTCGACGAACGTAGGGTGCACACGAAGTATCTTCACATTGTTGAACGGTCTGAGCATTTCGCGCCATTGTGTACGATCGACCTCGCGGTGCCACTCATACCATGGGTTCCTAGAATTCTTATCAAGTATGAGGGTTTCCACGACAGAGAGTACTGGCTCAAGTGTACTGAGGATCTGCACTGCGGACGATACGGGTTGAAAGCGGAAACAGCTGTTGATGTGTATGTGGAAGGGGCTATGCGATTGCAGGTCGCTGCTCAAAGACAAAAATTGGTAACCGAAGTTGAGGTCAATTGTACTGAAGTCGAAGTTCTGTGTTGTGCGCATGAACCGCAAGAGGTGTGGGACGGTGAAGGTAGGCTGCATCCGAACAGTGATGTCCAAGTCACTGAGAAGAGGGGCGGTGATCCAAGCAAGAAGAGCTTCCAAGTAGGGGACCACACCAGAGAAGATGAACATGTGAAGGTTTGGAAGCGTGATATGGGTCATGTCCGATGTACTCGACAGTTGAGGCTCATCCTTGGGGACGTGGTCAATGTGAAACCGGACCACCAGCTTCTCCAGATGGGGCATGAGTGAAAGCCGCGTGAGTAGATGACTTGGATCGAAGTAGGCGTCTGATGGGATATCATAAAGTATGAGAGTGACGAGACACACTGTAGTCATGAGCAATGGAGATGGTATTGAGAGGGCAATCCCGGATCCTAGTATAAAGTGGCGAAGAAGTGGTGCTTCAAACCTACTCGGTAAAATATGCGGTAGGTTGTATCGGTAACTGTTATGGGTCAAGTCGATACACACCCGTTCCAGAATTGGATATTTCCGATGCATGAAAGGGAGGTACTTCGGCAAATTTGAGGAACGTGTTGAAAGCATAATATGACGCACACGGTCCCCGTGCTGGAGAGCATACAGTATGCCACCCTCATCCCACTCAGTTGTCGTGCGGTCCTCGTTGCAGTAATAGATGGTGAGTGGTAGGGGTGGTGAGTGTGCGAGCATGCAGCGTACAGGTGTTCCATAAGTACACAAAAGGTGAAGATTGAGCCTGGATGGTGATGCAAATATGATGGATCGCCATCGTTGGCAGACCTGTGCCAATTTGTACCACCAACGTTGGCGCTCCCAGTGGGGGACCAAAGAACGCCGGCACCATTCTTCGTCCTGTATGTCCAGTCGAAAGAGATAGAATATGTTGAGGAGTACATCGTCATTGAGGGTATGGATAGGCGAGTGTGACACTGGCAGTGGTCGCTTGCTTGCGGGCTCTATTGATTCGGGCGATGGCGAACGGAACATTAAGTTTAAAGGTAGTGCAGTCGCATGTCGGCCGTGTGTTCTAACGAAGGGAGGATGGGTAATGGTAAACTGACAATTTGGCATGTCAGGAAGATGAGTAACGATGAGGATGCGATTGAAGATTGAAGTGACGGGGTGGTGTGTTGTGCTGGGGCGTGCTAGACAACTTCAGCGCCCCTATCTTGCCCACCAGCGGCGTCTCTAGGGTACTGTGTCATGACGTCATCTGACGATTCATACTATAACATGAAGAACTGGCTGTGCTTGTTCAACGTGGCTTCCATGACTAGAGGACTCCGAGCCCAGTCACCTCGAGTCGGAAGCATCAATTTAGCGTGTGATCGTGTGTGCTACATGTACAGTGTGCAGCAGCGTTCAAATTTCAATTTTTTCTACTTCTCATCCTGCTCGCAGAGCTTGTAGGATTACCATATATCGTATGTTCTAACCTGTATTGGAGTTTGCCTCCCCCCTCCCCTTCAGCATCCCGAGTTCCTAGACGACGGCCCGGGACCAGCGAACGAAGGACGAAAAACATGAGGTTTGTTTAATTTGATTAGTCAGTCGGCACGCCTCTTTGGGGCGGGCATCGACGACGAGTTAGAAGCAGCACTCGATTCCGAACTTAGGAGACACGATCTCGCGGACACCCTAGTGAGGGAGCGTGGCAAGTGGCAGAAGAAGTAAACGCTAAACGCGCTGGGAAGAGGACGGGAACCAGAATATCGGGACACCCTCGTTGATCCTCAGTGGGAGGCATGTGTCTGCGCCAATGCGCTGTTCTCATTTCGCGATGCGGTGGAGACCCTCATTAGGGTGCCCGTCGATACACAGAAGTGTTTGTGTTACGTTGCGGAGCGGCACGGTGGTGTGCAAATTCGACCAGGGGTGACGATAGTGGTAATTCTTTCCGAGTCTGTGCTTCCTTTCTCTCTGTACGCATCGCTAATGCCAAAATTTTGGTACCTGAATGGGGAAAAGTACTCAGATTCACCTAGACATTTAGCGCGGCGACCGTTCAGACGGGCGAGACTCCTCCAAAGCCACACACCCCATATCCTCACTTCTGCTTCACGTCTTGGAATCCATTCTCCCGAAGCAACTGAGTACACGCACCCTTCCCCATCTTCGCGCCTACCCGGATTCAGCTACCTGATACCTCACCCTGGGCAATGTTTCCCCATTTTGAGGTCTGAATAGTGTGGGTTGCCAAGTTTGCCAGGCATAATGTTAGATTCGGCCAGAGGAGGATGACAGCAACAATGGCGACAGAGCGGCATGGTTCATCAAGATGATCGACCACTGATCTCGGGGCAGCAGCAGGGGTCTCGCTTCCAAAGGCGTTGCCCTATACTGTACTGTACCCTTACACAGAGCACACACAGTAGGTTACGTACAATTTATAACCCCGACCGTAGCCGACACAAATAAGGTAAACAAACGCTAATTAAGTGACAAAGTCTAACACCTTGATACCTTCCGCACGCACCTCAAAGGCCTCAAATGTCAATGTCGACCATGGCTCCGAGTCAGTGTCCCTTCTCGAAACATGTCCTCACAGTTACCCCCGCCTTCTCCGTCGCCACATCCCCTCGACCCTCCTCCGAATCATTCTCACCGCCTCTCTACTACCACCATATTAATCATCTTAGTTGCTGCCCTTATCCTCTTGGGCATAGTGCTTTGCTCTCGCCTCTGTACATCGACGACGACATCATCAACGGCTCTCCCCACGGCTAGAAAAAGGAAGCGAACCGAAGAAATGCACAGGCCGAAATTATGGGAGGTCAGGCCGGTCAAACTTGACGATAGCCATGATCACCAGTTCAAACGTTCCGGTGGAGCCATGCGCGACTGGAAGGCAAGTCACCTACATTACCTGCATGTTTTAAACACGAAACTATTATTAACAGAAAAAGCTCACGCCCCAAATTTATTTTTCTCTTTTATGCCACACATATACGCTATTATTCACTCCTAACTCCTTAAAATTTGCCCTGCAGCCTGTCGCCGTGTGGGCCGTTAGTGAACCGTCTTCGCCGTCCAAGGCGTCAGAGCTGGCGACCCAGGTGCCAGAGACACACTCTCATGTCACAATGGTGCAACCGTGGTTCTACAGTGGTTATCCGTTCCTTCCGGAGCACCTGATAAAATCGTCGTCTACAGTTTGCTCTCCTGCGCATACCCCCGTGTCGGATACCCGCACACTTAACGTAGCCGTCCTCGTCGCGATGCCATCACCGCATCCCGACACGGACATCCACCCGGCTCGAGGAAACTTGTCACGTCATGAGATTGGACTGCCGCCCTCATATGGGGATGGTCATCTGTTTGTCGGCGTGACTAGTTTACCATGCGAGGAACGGGTGAAGCATACCACTCTAAAGGAGTGCGAATGGTCAACATAGTGTTTCCTATCATGTACGATGTCTCTAAATATAAACCGTCACACCAGACTTGATCCAGCCTATCCTGTGAATGGTATTGCTCATGACCTTCCCACCCACACAACCCACACAACCTATTTGGTATCCTGTGCAGGAGACCGCTGGAGCTTGAAATAATGCAGACCAATCTTCATCATAGTGTCCACGAATGTCATCCCTGCCTTCCTGGTCACCATACTTACCCATCGGGCATTCCCCTCGGTTTTATCGAAGAGAAAGGAAAGGAAGACGCCACGTTAAGAAAGGAATGCCCGACGCACTTTGTCCGGGTCCGCGGGTTGCGAACTGACGGAAACCAGTTCGCACACACGAACAGGGAAAGGTCCGAGCGAGACAGGGTTCGAGATCATGGTATGATACAATGCAGATAGGGGAGACAGGTACTGTATGTTTCCTTCCAGCGATGATAGATACCCACGGTGATCGTGGCTGGTTCGTGCCAGCGCAAGGACGATACACAATCAGGAAACTTTTTTCTGATCGTTCTCGCAAAGGAAGTCACTTTACCCTCCATCCTACGTTTCAGCGCCCCTCC
>QFDX01006965.1:0-22598 GCA_003315875.1 Lactifluus piperatus | reverse complement strand
GCTTTTCGCATTATTTGCAGCCCTCGACAACGTCCCGAATTCGCTCACCAACCAACTTCAGATCATAGTGTCATCTTTCGGTTTCAACCCATTTCAGACCACGCTCCTTGGCTGCGTTGGAGGCGTAGTGGAGATTGTGACTATCTTTACTGGAGTCACAATCGCCTCACGCATCCCAAACAGCAGAGCTTGGGTGGGAATCGTTTATTTTGTTCCGAACGTCCTAGGAGCGCTCCTTGTCATCTTCCTACCCTGGCACGACAAAGTTGGGTTATTGTTTTCTCTCTGGATTACAGGTACGCACGACTTTCTGGGAAAATGTATTATGCATATCTATGGAACCTTTATGACCAGGTGTTGGGGTCACTGGCTTTGTCTTATCCCTAGTCTGGATATCGCAAACGACGGCCGGGCATACAAAGAGAGTTACGACGAACGCTATCATGCTATCTGCGTACTGCATCGGTAATGCGGCTGGGCCGTTCATGTGGCAAGCTAAATACAAGCCTCGGTAAGTCAATTGACGGTATCCATACCCTCACAATGACTGATGCGACATCTAGTAATCGTGTTCCGTGGATTATAATAACCATCTGCAACGTGTCGTGTATGATTTTGCTTTTCTCCATCCGAGTACTACTGGCCCGTGAGAACAAGCGTCGCGACGCGGAGCCACCAGACGATACCTATGAGGACGCGTATATCGTGAAGATCGACGACGACGGAAACCGCGAGGAAGTCAAAGTCTCCAAGGTACTTGTACATCCTTTTCCTGGCAAAAGGCTCTCGCGAATTTATGTGATTCCATGAATAGGAGTTTTTGGACTTGACAGATAAACAGAATAGAGACTTCAGATATGTCTTGTAACCGCGATACTGTCCCACCAGGGCACGAGGAATACGAGTTTTCTGCTGAATTTGACTGGTCATACTAGACAGAAAACGTCCATGTCCACTTGAAACCAGCAAGGCCAGATTGACGCATGACCTTCGCTAGACCGAGATGCGAGCCCCATCCAGACTGATCGCGACAGCAGCCCCTCAGTTACACGCTCCTGAATCAATCTCTCATCTGAACTCACAATTCGCGTCTTTACCATGTAGTCACGCATCAGCCTCTTGAGCCAGTTCTTCCCACACAGACCAGTTCGGAGGATGGTGGTTGCTAGTAATAAGGGCTTTATAAGATAATTTTCACGGGAAATGCCAAGAACCGATCTGAGAGTGAGCACCTATGTGTAGCTGTTCCGTTACATGTCTTCTTGTCCAAGGACGCGAGGGTTTATATCACGGCGCGTAATAAGATGTGCACCTGGAAAACTATTAAGTTGAAGGGGGAGGGGGAGGAGGAAAGCAGAATGTATACATTTTGAGACTAGACCCGGCCGACCTAACTTACCTCCGATCAACCCGCCGCTGGAGTGTTCGCAAGCAAGGAAATCAAGTTGCACACTATTTCACAGTAGGTTAGCGCATCCTCGAACTCGCACTGACCCGTACGGCTTGTTCTTGATAGTGCTTACAAATGCATGACGGTAGAATTGGTGACTATAACTTGAGACGAATGTGTTCTCGGCGATTCGTGACGTTACCATTTCCCCACACCCCGTGGGTGATTTCCCTAGATCAATTCTATCTCGCGAAGTTGCTTCCTTCCTTGATTGCCAGCTCCACTCTCTGTGCTGTCCGCATTGTAAGACTTGTTGCTGATGAAGCGTAGAGAACGCCGCCATTCATCCGAGGTGTTTGCGTATAGTACCTAGGAACTTACAGAAAGAACTGGCGTCGTGTTGACTCGGATGATTAGCGGCCCGGGAATTATCCGGCTCTCTTAAACAATGGCCAGCCATTTCAGTTCTACTGGCAGTCAGTCCATTTATCAACAACGCTTTCTAACACGCAGCGGCTCAAGACCTGCACCGATCTATAGACTCCAGAATAGAGTGAAATGGGTAGCACAGAGCTCGGGTCTACTATGTCTCCCCGCCTCCATCATGCACGATCCGACTCACCCAACTACCATTATTGTAGCACGCGTCGGAAACTCGTAGTATCTCGAGATCTTGGTCAAGAAACGATGTCTCGCCTCCGTGGACGAGATGATCTCGAAGTATTAATCTCACTTGAATATTATCGAGGTCGTTGACGCATTCGATTGTGCGGAATTCAGATTGTAGCATGGCCAGAGGACGAGCCATGTGAGCGAAGCTGGTTACTGGATAAGATCGCTGGAGCCACTGGCGCCATCGTGATGTTATCTGACAAGGTTGTGTTTGTCTCTGAACTCTCGGTCTGGCGATCGATGAAATGGAAGGCTTATTCCAGATCGACGAAGAGTTCTTCGATAGAGGTCAGTGCCCTTGCTATGTTTGGGGCATTCAGACAAATTGACGTTCCACAGCGGGGCCCAGTCTCAAAGTCTTGTCTACTACTTCTGTCGGCTTCGGTAAGATGATCTTCGTTAGTTTACCACTCAGGACATATGTTTCGCAGAGCATGTGGACCTACGTGCCTTATACAAACGGAAAATCCGACTCGGTTATACCCCGGATGTTCTTACCGACGCCGGTGAGCTATATTTCCCTCACCCAATGTCGGTTGAAGGTTACTTTAGCTTCTCAAAGTGGCAGATGTATCTGTGATGCTTGCACTCATGGCCGCTCGCAACGCAGGCGCAGGCGTCACCTTGGTTAAAGAAGGGAAGGTGTGCTAAATTGCTTCGGCGTCCACTCGCTCCATTTAGCGAGCTTGGTTATCGCACAGTGGCCCAGCTTCAACTTTGCCCCATTTTTCTTCACTGGTCCTCAATTAAGCACCACATCGTTCACCCCAACCCGCACTGTGGGCTTCCTAGGCTTCGGTCGCATCGCCCAAGTTACCCTGGCTCGCTTGATCTCCTTTGGAATCACGCACTGCGTCTACTTTTCGAACCCCTCCTCGCCGTGCGACGCCGAGTTAGAGGCGTCACTCACTTCGCGCCATGGGCTGCAGTCTGTTCGGCGCGTCGAGTTGGACGAGCTGGCGCGTGAGAGCGACGTGCTCTTCGTTCTTGCACCTGGCGGGGACAAGACACACCATATCATCAATAGGGAGTTTCTGAAGAAGATGAAGAAGCACGCTGTGCTGGTGAACACGGCACGTGGCACACTCGTGGACTCGAATGCTCTTGCGGAGGCGTTGCGGGAGGAGTGGATCTGGGGTGCGGGACTGGATGTGGTTGAAGGGGAGCCGCATGTTAGCGCGGGCCACCCGCTCGTGAAGGAGCCAAGGTCTGTACAAAGCCTTTCAAGCCTTTACCCTTTCTTTTAGGGTGGGGGAAAGGGTTGAGAAAGTCGCTGAGTGATTTTCAACCTACGTAGATGCGTGATTGTCCCTCATATCGGCAGTGCGACTTTTGAGACGCGATTGGAAATGGTGGCGCTGGCCGCGAGAAATGCGCTTGCTGGTATAGATGACGAGGCCATGCCAGCAGAGCTGGACGTTGCTGCCCGTGTTGCGCCGCAACCTTGAAATGCAGAATATGGGGTGTAGTGGTGTAACAATATCATAACCATACGCTCTCTCTTCAGTCGTTAGTCGTTATTAGCGACAATGTTACCGTGGGAACTTGTGTCCCTGAAGCATGTGCAAAGCAAGCGTGTACAAATCTTTGTCAGCTGAACTGCCGAAGCACGAAAGCTTTGCGTAGCGGGTTAGTACCACTGGCACTGGCAGTATTGTGTCGTGTCGAGCTTCAAAATCCACGACCCTACCTCAGCATTGAGCTGGGTGTCCCGATGGTAAACCGGCCGTCAAGCCAAACTGGGGCTGCTGGGGCTCAGAATTACTGAGCTGTTTGGACCTTCGACTTAATCCGTGCGTATCGCTCCTCTCAGGAACGGCTTCCAAACTGAGCCGCCGTGAAAACACCAGTACTTCGTCAAATATTCTGTTACTTTGCCACTATCAAAATTTATCAAAGAGATGATGAAGACAAGATATTAATCCACAAACACCTCTCAGTCAAAGCCAGGCACATCGTCACAGTATCTCTGCTCTGTACACTAGCAAGACTTCGGCTTCTCTCCATCACACCTTACGTCCCTGATAGTCCTTTGCCTGACATGATCTGCGTGAACATCTGTAACGCCGCCTCACCCCGACCTACACCCCGCGACCCGTATGCAGGGACCTCGTGTCCCGCGCCGAAGACACGAAGGTACGAGAATGTACCTGCATTCTTGTACACACCGGCGAGCGCACCTTTGACGGTGAAGCTAGAAAATTCCTGCTTATTGAACAAAGACGAGAACTTCGTCTGTAGGGAGGCAACCTGTGCATTTAGCGACACAACTAAGGTTAGAGGACAGAGGACAAATAGCAGTGTTATAAAGGCGTGCGCACCATGGCCTCAACGCCATCGAAATTGAGAATATAATCCGCATCACCGTCGTAGATGACGGTACGTACGCCTGAGTTAATGACCATCTCGAGAAGGGACTGTGACGAACGCATCCAGTCGCCCGTAGCTGCGAAATTATTGTATACATCATGGTTGATTATCTGCCACGTAACCTCAGAGCCGATCCGGGATGCCACGGAAGGGTCATTGAGATAATCGCCAAATGGAGGCAGGTATGGATCAGGTATCAGAGCGGGCACATAATAAACATCCCAGTGTCCTGCGAGTGGCTGGAGGATTTTGCTGTTGCAGAAGCCCTGGGCCGCCGAACAGACTGCGTCGGTCCCACCATTGTTACACGCAACGATCTGTGTAGTTGGGAATAAATCTAAGGTTATTCCAGAAACGGGAGGCCAACCTGTGCCTTGCAACCGTCGGGCTTCGACCAGGCCGTAATAGCCATTGAGATCACCGAATCATCAACCAGAGGGTGATATGGGTTTGACTGAGCATATGACAGATAGCCAGGATATTGTGAGAGCGGGTCCTAAACCGACATTAATATCGCGTCAGCCAGTAAGGACTACATAAACATCATACCACGAGGCCATTGCCAATACCAAGCACTTTGAGGTTGATCGATAGACCGCTGACCGTACCATCTTCGATCCCAGCATTCTGCTGCAAGAAATATCTGCAATCGTACACAGTCAACATCAAGTCATAACCGTTACATCTTACGCACGCAGCAAAATGGGGTCCGTAATGTCCGCCATAGGATTCGGTCCAGATACCAAAATCTCGAGTAGCGTACTGACTAAATCGCGGATCGGCAAACCAGATTTGCAGGAATTTCCATACATCAGCAGCGGCCTGCTCGGAGGTGCCTACTGTTTCACTTCCGTGTGAGAAGCCAACGCCAACAGGCTGGTCGATGAATAACCTAAGTCACCGCTCAGTTTGACAGGATAGTGTTCGGGGCAACAGAGACATACAAGTTCGCATAGTTGTTCCAGGACGTCGGATTCAGATCTACTCCGGTGCTCTGGTTATTAATACGACATGGGCCAAGTTCCTGGAACAGCCCGACCATGCTCGAACTTCCGGGCTGATCAAATCGGTCGTCAGTAAATACTACAAGTCGATGAAATCGTCAATAACACTCACGCCTCCGTTGAACCAAGTGACAAGAGGGGCATCGTCAGGGTTGTTACGTGCAGCAAAGAACCAGAACCTATTAACGGCATGTCGATAACATGTGACGAAGTGAACCCCACAAGGCCAGAAATGCACCAAATGCTATCATTTGTACGCAAATCACCATATCCAGAGGCTTGATAGACACCTGAGGTAGTCTCTGCAAAACTTGTTGATGAAACAGGAGGCTCTCTAGACATACACTTACCGCAGATGCCAGAATTCTCCACTATACGGAGTTGCCCCTGGGTTACAGTTGACGTACTGCCAGCCGCGGCAGGCTTTTTAGGGGTCTTGGCTGAAGCCATTTTGATCGCATCGGGGAAGGGGACGCCTCCGATAACACCATTAACAAGGGGTATTTGCTTTGCGTTGACCAGCGTAGGGAGTGCCAGCATCATGAGGAGCACAGTGGGGACAAGCATTTTGGGGATGGAGAATTCCCGCCCTCGACAGCTCGACATGCTTTTATATCGAAGCTATTGCAGTCTAGTCGTCCGACAGCCCGAATGAAGACGAGGGTCCCAGGTTTCGTTATAACGCACCATCTGCCTACAGCATAGATGCCAAAGATGGTGCATAAGACGCGAGGGAGGACGGATTTGGGTTATTTATTGTCTCGTTTCCGACAGCAGCTAGAACATTACTGGAGAATATACCTTAGGCTAGACCTCGTCGGTTGTTCTTTGTACCAAGTGTTCAGTGGGCGGCCAAGGTATCACCATTCTTGACTTCTAAGTAACAAAGCCTGGTGGAGACAAGAGAGGGATGCGTGTTACGGTGTGGCCGCCCAAGCTGTACAAGCTGTAACCAGTCGCGTAAAGTCAGCGTTGACATGACAAACTCGCCCCTGGAGTGCCTGTAACTATACGCGGTATCGTTGCTGCCAAAGTCATTGCCATTGCGTACGCTCTCAGGGTCCATGACCTATTTCGTGATTGAGTCTGATGCGTATATGTGATGTGTTCCGGGTGCTTAAGTTCCTGCAAGCATCTGTACATCTGTGGATTAGTTACGGTTGCATACGTCGTGTCGTTGCCGTTAAAGTTGCATTAGAAAAAATACCACTGCTACTGCTACTGTGCGCGCGCCACGCGGATGAGTTCAAGTGGAGGATTAGAGAGGTGACAGGATAAAAGATGGGACGATCTTCAAGAAGTCGCACAACTGATTTCTGACTGACAGCAATAGGGACATTAAGAGATAAAGTGTATGGATAATGGCAAGAACTCGCGGCGCGACACGAGAGAGCGTCTAGGAAACTATTTTCTGTAAGTAGTCGAAGGAGGAAACAAGAAAGCGGGGGGTATACTAGACCTGGCCCACCTGGTAACGAGCAAAGAAACTGAGTTGCAAAGTAGCACAACTACAACAATAGATTAGCGCTGCCTTGAACTTACACCAGTGGGGATGGCTTATTCGAAGCCCTGGCAGCGCTGGTAACTGCATTGATTAAGCGGGTGGTTTGGGACAAATGGTCTCTGCACGAAATCCCTCCTCCCGGGCCGTACGCGTCATAGACGACTTTCCTCTAAACCAGGCTATTGGTGTAGAGGCTCGGTCCTTCCCATCTGATCAAGCTGCAGCTCCCTAGTGTGATTGCCAGCCCAGGGTTCTGAGACGATCAGCCCCAAAGCGGGCTTAACACGACTGAAGAAAGTCGGGACGATTTGCAGAAAGTACACATAGGGAATTTTTACAAAACCATTTCGGTTTTTCGGCGTTTCGGCTTTTTCGGGCCGCGGCAAGAAAAGCTCAGATTCATTAATTAGATGGATGATGAAAAGTGGAGAAGTGCAAAAAGCTGCTGCAAAAAGTGTGAAAAGTGCAGCATAAGCTATGGAACACACCTGTGCAGAAGCCCGTGGTGCATGTAGTTTGTGAAATGATCGACATCCTGAGCATCACGCGCAGGGAATGGCATGGGTGAACCCGGTGGCATTGCAATGTCATACATGATGACTAATCTAGGCCCCAGCAGCACGAGCCGATCCCAAATCTAGCCAACCGCTGTATCTGCTGAATTGGGGCCCATAAAAAGCTTGTAGACGCATTTTTCATCAAATCGACGCCGCAGAAACAGGGGGTTACATCTAAGCAGACCGCCCCACTGATACATGCAAGTGACGATAAGACATCACCACAGCTCAGACAGTGGCAGACACGCACGCTATTCCGCTTTTACAAAGCTGGAACTCCATCAGAAAGCGAAAGGGGGCGACCAACGACGCACTTACCGTATTAGGTCCTCCTGCATCCTCCACACGACCTGCGCGGTTGGGCTTGGAGTGGCATCATGAGAGATGGGATGTGCGTGTTATGATTTGGGCTATAAGTACTGTTATTTTTCTTTACAGACGTGAGTTTGCCAGTGGGGGGGGGGGGGTAGATTTGTAGTTTGGACGATTGTTCACTTAGGGTTTTTAGATCAGATGTGTGGCATAAACAAATTAGACTTTTCCATTCAAACGCGTGCTATGTGTGAGTATACTAATTACAAGGGAAGGTAACATGGTAATGTGTGACGTTTCGTAGCATAATGGGGAGTCAAAAGTAGCGACGTGTCATGAAGTCGTGGTTGCAGGACCTACCGCCTCGTCCACACAAATTGACGTTCCTTTTGCGACCTTTCCAGCCATCTAGGTCGGGGAAGATGCATAGGCCCCTGGGGTGATCTACGCCGTGGCATATGCCATAATGGTTGGGGATGATATTTGTGACGCCTTGTCTTTCATCCGCGTGGCATAATCTCCGTTAGCTAGAAAGTCACGTAGTAATAATCACAAGTCGTCGGTTTGGACGGTTTCTCCACGGGCATAGGCGTTGAAACGGGGAACTAAGGTTTTGTACTTGAACCTGGTGTCCAGGTACGTTCAGTGAGTTGAGGAACGACTGAATGTGGCTACTAGGACGCCTTCACGGTCCTGAGACTCGAAGGAATTGATGATAGATGATAGATGCGATGCATGTTTCGGTAGCGTTGTCCTTCCAGACAGAGCGGACTGTTAGCAAGATGTCGTCTGTGCTAAGTGTGGAGAAGCTTTTGATGGTGAAGCATTCCGAGTAGGAGGGGCGGAGGGTGATTACTCGGAACGTGACTATGGGTGGAGAACCAGACCTTGTGTTTCAGGAGTAGCTTCCTCTTGGTGGGCAGAGGTCCATATGGGTGCAGTGGGGGACGCGCGGTAGTTATGGCGACAAGGGTCGCACTGATAAAAATGTGATCAATAACATCGGTGGGGCCATGTGTGTGGTTGAGGGTTGGGACATATGCATATACTACCGCATGTGGTGGTGGCTGGGTGAAGTTGTCAGTTGCAGCATGCCGATGCAGAGTAGTGTCCACTTTATCGCTAGAGCGCCCAAACTCGCGGGAAGTCCCGATGTACTAGTAGTAGGAACGAACACCACTCTCTAGACTCCATCCCTCTACGATGGGTCACTTTCCTGAGCATTATTTATCAACCCATATTCTTAATTTCCATCGTATGCGAAAATATAAAGCACTAAACTATAAGAAACTTCTGCATCAACAAAAAGACAGGAAGGATTAAACTTCCTGGGCCGGCGTTACTTCCGCGTCCATGGCGCCATCATCAGATACTGCAATCAATGAATCAGTTAGTCACCGCATCGCTGACGATTGGACGACTCCTCCAACCTTAAGTGCTATCCTCGTTTTGCGCCATGCTCAATCAGCAATTGCATAATATCCCGATACCCATTTCGTGCCGCTAATTGGAATGCAGTTTGACGACCATCCTCAGTGCGAAGCTCTAGATTTGCACCTCGTGCAAGGAGCAACTTCACCATCTCGAGATGTCCATTGCTTGTTGACACATGTATGGGGGTCCAATCATCCAGCTCCCTAGCATTCACATCTGCGCCGCGATCAATCAAGAAACGTGCGACATCAATATGCCCGAATCGAGATGCGAAGTGTAACGGTGTCCACCCAACATCGTCCCGTGAGTCCACCTCCGCGCCGTGCTCAATAAGTAACTGTACAACCTCGGAGTGTCCCTTTTGCGACGCGAGGTCCAATGGTGTTTCCTGATCAGCATTGCGTGCATTGACATCTGCACCCCGTACGATCAGCGATCGTACAACCCCAAGTTTTCCCTCCGCCACCGCAATGTGCAGTGAAGCCTCTCCCGTGTTGTCCCCTTCATCATCATCAGAGTTGTATAGTGCTGTGTCCGATGTAGTTAAGCATATGAGGTTCCGAAGATTCGCGTCTCCCTCGTAATCGGCTAGGAAGCTCGCAACTTCACTTTGGCCATTGTCCGATGCCAAGCCTGCTGCAGTTTGATTGACATGATTTCGCGAGTCCACGTCCGCACCATGCCTGAGCAACAACTTGACAATCTTGAGATGACCCTCCCACGATGCTGTGTGTAACGCAGTCCAACCCTTGTTGTTGATGGCGCCCACATTCGCACCTGACTCGAGTAAAAAACGTATTATCTTGAATCTCCCTAGTCCAGCTGCCGGATAAAGAGGTGTCTCTTCCAGGTCGTTACGAGAATCGATAATGGCACCACGTTCAACCAATAATTGTGCAACCTTTATGTGCCCAGCAGCCGAAGCGAGGTGCAGCGGAGTCTCAAGGTGTTTTCTCCGTACATTCACATTCGCACCACGGTCTAGCAACAGTCGTACGAGGTCAAGGTGTCCTTCACGTGATGCGCAGTGTAACGGAGTAGATTTCTGGTTGCTTTGGGAATTTATGTCTGCGCCTTGGTCGATTAGGAAGCGGGAAATATCGATATGTCCTTCTCTCGACGCCATTATCAATGAAGTATCCTGGAAGCCATTCCGTACATCAATGGCTACGCCGGATTGAAATAATAGTCGCACGACATCGAGATGTCCGTTTTCTGATGCGGAGTGCAATGGATTCCAACCTTGGTTATCGGTGGCCTTGATATCAGCTCCTAGCTCTATTAAGAACCGCACAACATCAAGCTTCCCATTTCCAGATGCCAGGTCCAATGCAGCCCTCCCATCCCCAATTCGAACGTCGACGTTGATACCACACTGGAGTAGAAACCTCACGAGGTGGATGTGCCCATATTGTGACGCTGAGTGGAATGGAGTCCAGCCCTCGTTACATCGGGAAAACACATTTGCACCATTCTCGACTAAGTACTGTGCAATCTCGAGGTGCCCGTTCAATGCGGCGTGATCCAAGGGTGTCTGTTCCTCGTCGGTCCGCATATCGACAGCTGCACCACGTTCGATAAGCAACTTCACGGTCTCGAGATGTCCATAAACCGATGCGAGATGTAGCGGGGTCCTGTGGTCGTTTACCGGTATGTTTATGTTTACGCTGCGGTCTAGCATCAATTGCACGACGTCAACATGTCCGTTGCTTGCCGCGTCGTGCAACGGAATCCAGCCATCCTTGCATCGGGAATACAGGTCTGCACCTTGCTCGATCAAGAAGCGTGACACGTCGAGACATCCGTTCCCAGACGCATTAGACAATGGAGTTCGCTGGGTATTGTCCCTTGCATCGATGAGTGCACCAGAATGCAGTAGCAGTCGCACGACATCGAGGTGCCCATTAATTGCTGCGTTGTGCAACGGGGTGTGATCATCTTCGTTCCTACAGTCTATAATTGCATCGTGCTGAAGTAGGAGACGCACAACTTCCAGTTGTCCCTGGTCTGAAGCCTGATGAAGTGGAGTCCACGAGGTGTAAGGGAATTGTACATTCACATCAGCATTATTTTCAAGGAGGAACCGTGCGATATCAAGATTCCCCTCTCCCGATGCCCGGTGTAAAGCTGAAGAGTGTTGATGATCTTGGACATCTATATTGGCACCATGCTGTACCAGCAACATTGCGACTTTCACATGCCCGAAGGCTAGCGCCGCGTGTAGTGGACTCGCGCGAGATCCACCCCTCCTATTCACGTGCGACGGATGAACAAGGAGAAGGTGTTCAATAAGGTCATGGAATCCGCAAAATGCTGCATAGTATAGTGGTGTCGCCTCTGGAACTGTTGGATGCATCGTCGACATTGGTTGTCTCCAAGGGCGATCAATATCGTACAACCACACCCACGCTGCATAATGTGGTTTGTTCCGGTCAAAAAGGCGTTCCATCATTTCTCGTATGGACGAAGAGACATTATCGAATTGGGCATGACCGCTCCAATGTCGAGCAGCATAGTGAGCCAGTGGGAAATTTTCGATCGTCTTTTTGTCGATACCCTCGTCTAGGTTGAGCAGGATACTCAGGCATGCTTTTGCAAGAATCGTATGTGCGGGACCGGGAAGGATGTAATAATGGGAAAGGAGGTTGTCCCCTAATGAGGCAAGGCGATCCGAGATCAAGAATTCCTTGACGCTGAAGTGGGAAAACTGAACTACTCGGGAGCCATCCACATTGACAATTGATATCAAGCTCGAACCAACGGAGAGAACTGCTTCTTCTGCATCGCCTAGGCTCCAGCCTACATCATAGTTTGGAAGCGAATCGGGTTCAAACTGAATAGCAAGAATATCGGCAAGTTCTGCGACGCGTAGCGGACGAATCGCTACGAAGAGGCATTTGAAGAGTCGCTCAGCATATTCCCGTTTCTCCTGGTCAATTGAGATCAATGCATGTTTGTATGTTTCATCTAACGTCATTGGCAACTCGTTCAGGGCAATCTGGATCTTCGGAGGAAGTTTGCGACGCAAGATCTCCAACTGGCAGAACACCCATCTAAACCTGCACATAATTCAATAGGTCAGATTTTGAGAGGCATCGTCATACGGTGACTTACATCCCGCCCGCTCTCTCCGAAAGGAATTTAATCACCAATTGTTTATCCTGTTCTCTCCATCTCCGCATCCTTGGATCAGAGTGAACAACTTTGGTTATGTAATCCACGATGTCCTGTTTTTGTCCGATTTCTTGATGAAGCGAAACTCGAAGTCTTGTTAAAGGCTCCAGCACAGTTCGGATGTCAAATTCGGGACGGCTCGTAACACAAATATGCACATTTGAAAGTTCCAACTTGACAAACTGCTCCACGAGTTCGAGGACCTTTTCCCGTGGCGTTGGCATTCCCGAGTTATTTGGACATTCGTCTAACGCATCGATTATGATGTAAATTGGCGCCTCTCCGCGGAGCTTCAGCATCTCGTATAGAGTTTCCGTAAGTGTCTTGTTAGCAGCGTCTCGGATGCCGCTATCGTGTGTCGCATACAAGTCAGAGAGCATATCATAATATGCACTAGATTGCGCAGAGAGCTGGGTGAGGAGAGAAGACAGTAGACCATTGCAATGCTGCTTCTTGGCGTCTCTAAAATCGAAATAATAATACGCCATAGAAGCTAATCCCGCTGCGCGTAAACCTGCGATGTTTTCGATAATTGCGGAGCTGGCTGATACCTCAGTGATTGAGAGCGGATCAGTTGATGAGGACGTACAGGAGGATAGTCTTTCCTGACCCCGCTATCAGACCACAACCTTGTTAGAACGTTAAACACATGAACATCGGGGGAACCTTACGGTTACCATGGACCCATAATAACGATCCCCTTTCTTTCCACTGAGAGAAGATACTCCCCTCCAAAAACCAAGCTGCAGTCCCGCGCTGATGCGCTTCACATGCAACATTATGACTTGTTGAAGGATTCGGAGAATCCAGCCAGTTGCTGACATTCCTTTGTAACAGGTCACCTTCAATCCAGCGTCAGTATTGAAGATTGGTTTGGATGGGTTGGACAATCACGAACGTTCTATCTTGTTTATCTTACTGACTATCTCTCGCATATCAACTAGATAGACTCTCAGCAGAATCTATGATTTATAGACGCACTGAGAACATACCAAGGGCCTGTCGAATGCTACCGATCGATGCCTTGCCATCTACAAGACCAACACATCCATTAAATTGTAATAACGAGACAAGAAGCGTCACACACCGTTCATGACTACCTTCATATTACTCATAAGGCCATGGACGACCTCTAAAGTCTGGACAATAGTCATTCGAGCTTCCTCTTGAGTGAGCCGGTCGAGCCTCTTCAACACAGATTCAATTTCGCTCTCTCCCAATAGCTTCTTTGCGAACTTTTCTGCAGCATCTTCAACCACCGGTGACACGTAGAAATGGATGCGTATGCTTACTGAAACGTCCTAGCTTTACTTGTTTTGTTGCTAGGGCAAGCACCGAGAGTAATTCCACCATAATCTTGATCAGTATACCTGTCATCATGGTGGTTGGCGAGATCTCGGTATAAACGTGCAATCGTTCAAGAAAGTTTTGGACACATTCAAAGAGGTCTTCGAGTGCTTCATAGCTCGCACTAACACTACTAGCAGCCTAGAATACTAACGTCAGGGGTACCTAACCGAAGGATGATAACGGAGATACGTACTGCGAGGAGGACATCAATTCCGACGAAGATTGCCTTTGCTGGCGGAAAGGGTACCTAGTGAGATAAAATAGTCAAACAAGGATACGAGAAGAACGAAGCTTGTGTAGCTCACAAGGGTCATCGACTCGCCAAGAGTGCCAGAAAGTGCATGAAGGACCTGCACTGTTGGCTTGAGGAAGTTTATGAATTTGCGATTTCGATTTCGATATTCCTTAAATTCCTTCTCTCGTTCTTGGAGTAGGTTCAGGACGCCTTCTGGTGAATCTGAGCGTTGCAGCTTGTGAGCGAATGGATCCTGTGCAAGGTCAATCCCTGTCTGCTTGGTGTATTCTTTTAAGGCGGCATTGACGATAAGCTGGAAGTTAGATGGGGGTGTTGTCGTAGATGTTGTCGAACTCATGATATAAACAACTTGAAAGGACTAGTACGTTGATATGGGGTGATAGGAAAGCCAGTGATGGATGAGCTCAGGGCTCAGGGTAAGTGGGTGAGTATCAGACGCCGGCTTATCAGACGATTTACTAGTAGCCGCCCGAGCCAACATGTGGCACAACAAAGTGGCTGCGAAAGGCGTCCTGTAAGCTCCCCGTTAAATATGATAGCGATCCATGCTTTGCATATCCTCAAACTAGCGATGTTTTAGCTCCATGTGAGCACCGACTTCAAACATCCCCTCTATCCCATTCCGATCACAATTAGGCACTGCTGCACCATACACCGCTCGCTCACTTTGCGTTCCTACCCTTTATCCAAGTCTGCGAGACCAGCAGAGCAATGGGATATCATGTTTACGAGTTTGTGGTTATCGCAGAGTGGCAATTTATCTCCCAGGACGAGCGTGCGGTGAGGAAATCGGTGGAAATTCGTCCTACGGCCGCAAAATATTTGTGCCACAGTGCCTGCTAAATGGCTGAATACACCTACGCGCGTGCGCGTGTCCTCTTCGGCGTGTTTGGAGGAGCGGGAGTAGCATATGCGGGCAGCGGGGTCGCACTGAACATTCAGCTGAGCGTGTTATCTGGTGCAACATCCCCCCTGGTTTCAGTCATGTCCACAAATGGGCTGTCCACCAACACGTTGACGGCCGTTGACAGGGCTCAGCAGACACTGCTAGTCGCTCGTATACTTCACCCTTGCTTCTATGCACGCTGCAGGCCCTACCTAAGGCTGGTACCACCACATGATCGGATATCCGCTTCGAATCGCAGCTTCGCGGCTATACACTCGGTGTGGCACCCGCCGCACCCCATAGCTTGGCTCAAGGCGCGCCCTCGACGAGGCAGTTCAGCTCGAGTTGGATCTCGCTCACGAACCGTCGTTGGCTCCTAGATTGACCTGGGTATATATGCTGTGTCGACAGCTTGGTGTTCGTGCGCAGGAACAGCGCGGACGGGCCCGGGGCTGGAAGGCCGCAAGCAAGAGGACTCACTCCCTGCACTACCGGTGGCGAGGGGAAGGGGGCCAGCGGAGAGGACCCTGATGTGATTGAAACCTGGGGCCTGAGGCCTGATGAGATGAACAAGTTATGAATAGAGTCGCGTGAGGATGAGTCGGTTTCGTTCGGCCGGCAGAAATTGTCGGTCCGGACTCGGAGTCACAGTACAGCGTTTTACGACGATTCATTTTCCGAGCCCGTCAATTCACTTGGGAATGTCCCTGTCAGGGTCTAAGCTGATATACGACGAAACGTAAAGTGAATGTGAATTATTTTTTCCGCCGTTGATATAAGAGCATGGCAGGCGAAGGAGAACGCTGTCACTTGTCGGCCCGGCTATGACCATCACATCTTATCTGATATCCATGTTCGGGGGCACTTCTTATCCTCTGATAAGGATGTACATGATGACTAATCTGGACTCCAACTCGAGACGATATGCTGATCGCGGTTGTCATCATGTTCTCCCTGCCTCCCTGTAATCCTCACTCTCCACCCTGAAGACCATCCTATCTACCACCCACTCTTCAGATATGTCAAGTTGCGGTCCTCGACGAGCAGCGACGCGGGCGCGATTCCAGCCTCGGCATAATTGCCTATTTTGCTAGGGCAGCTAAAAAGGTAAAAGCCAAAGGCGATCAATCAGAACTACACAAACCCAGAAAGGAATGCACGCACTGCAACAACAAGCGGGTGGCATGACATGAGCGAACGCTGGAAGCTCAAGAGAAAGCAACAAGCGCAACGAGCTGCAAGTGCAGCTCCCCTTCGACTTGCTCTCCATATGAAGTCTCCCCCAATCTCACGCGTGCCACGTCGACGCCCACCGATAGCATCGTACGCCCTCTTTTAGACCCATTCCCGCGACGTCGTCCAAAGTCTCTTCCATCACAAGAGACCGTTTTCCGGCCACTGTCGAAGGTGTGCTTGCGACGTACCGATAGGCTACAGCACGAGCCGATCCCAGCACGACGCCGTATCTGCTGAAGTGGGGCTTATAAAAAGATTGTAGACGCATTTTTCATCGAATCAGGGCTTCAGAAATAGGGGATTACATCTAGAGGTCCCCCCAGATGCATGCAAGTGACGACAGGACGTCACCACGACTCGTACGCGCACACTATTCCCTCTTCTACAAAGCTGGAACTCCGTCAGCAAGCGAAAAGGGGCGATCAACGACACACTTTACATAATAGGTCCTCCTGCACCCTCCCTCGTTTCCGTGCGACCTGCGCGCATCGACCAAGGGTTGGAGTGGCATGATGAGATGGGACATGGGATGTGCATATTATGATTTAGGCTATAAGTACAGTTATTTTTCTTTACAGCCATGAGTTGCGGGGGGGCAGATTTGTAGTTTGGATGATTGTTCGCTTAGGGTTTTTAGATCAGACGTGTGGCATTAACAAACCAGACTTTTCCATTCAAAACGCGTGCAGTGTGTAAGGGTACCGATTACAAGGGGAGGTAACATGATAATGTGTGACGTTTCGTAGCATAATGGGGTGTCAGAACTCAGAAGTAGCGACGTGTCATAAAGTCGTTGTCGCGGGTCCTACCGCCTACCGCCTCATCCACGCAAATTGGCGTTCCTTTTGCACCGTTCCAGCTATCTAGGTCGGGGAAGGGACATAGGCCCCTAAGGTGATCTACGCCATGGCATATGCTACAGATGGTTGCCATTGGTTGGGGGTGATATAGGTGATATCTGTGATACCTTGCCTTCAAGTTGCATCGGCGTGGCATAATCTCCGTTAGCTAGAACGTCACGTAGGAATAACCATAAGTCGTCGTTTTGGACGGTTTCTCCACGGGCATAGGTGTTGAAGTGGGGAACTAAGCTTTTGCCCTTGAACCTGGTATCCAGGCAGTAACTTTCAGTGAGTTGAAGAAGGGCTGAATGGAAACCAGGATGCCTTCACGGTCCTGAGATCTGCCTGAGACTCGAAGGAATCGATGATAGATAGATGCGATACAGTAGCGTATTCCTTCGGAACTAAAACATCCTTATAATAATCATGCTTATACGCATCTTCCCCCAAAGACTCTTCACTTTTCCCATGTCCCTCCCTATTCTCAATTCCCTCATCAGCCCCCACATCTCGCACTTTTACAAAACCAACCTTCAATTCCTCAAAACAGACCAGAATTCTCTGCGTGGGGTATAGATGGCCCCACAACCCAATATGGCATGCAACCCGGCCAAATGCGGTCGCGACGGGACAGAGTTACGTTCAACGCAATGTGTGTCTTTAAGCTTTAGTCTCTATATCATTGATATCATCTTTTCTTTCTAAACCCGTTTTGCATCTCCGTGGACTCATACCTATCACACATCTCAAGCACCACTTTGATGTTTCAAATTCATATGTCGTCCGAAAACTCCGTGTCATTGTATTTCCCTGGATGCATAAACCATGGACGCGCAAAATGCGTCATTCAGAGACCGGAGTTGGCCAATTTCAGACCCCAATGCATGACCTCAATCCACCAGACCGTTACATTCCTGGCATGCTGTTCCCTTGTGCTCTTTCTTTGAACCAGCTCACTTATTTCTCCCAGCGATGGCATTCGTAACTAATATACTCGTGGCAGCCCTACAGTCAGGTCTGCAATCCCATTTTCATCCAGAAATATTCGGTATTGCCCCAACAAAGGCCATTGTTGCCCTCCTGCTTGATTTTCTTTTCGTCAAAAGTGGCTGCTATCTCCTTGGTGTACAAGGTTCTAACCCCATAGTCGATCTCATTGCCTATGGAGGCTACAAGTTTGTTGGGTGCGTTGTCTGGTTCATTCACTCCACAGTCAAGCTAACAATTTCCAGAGTAATTGTAACGCTTTCGATCGGACTAATTGGTTTGTTGCGCATACTATCCTGTCGCGATTTTATACACATTCTTAGCAAACCCGATCTTCCTTGTGCGTACCTCACGTCCTTTACATCAGCCTACTCATACCCTTTGCTTTGCAGCTCCTTTCACTGTGCTCTGTTGTTTTGCCTGACATCGAGCAGCATCGTAGCTGTCGGCACCATCTCTCACGCCCAACGCTTGCGACGTATCACATTTCTTTTTCTAGTCCCTGTCGTGCAGATCTTATTCATAGATATATTTGTCCGCATATAATCTGCGGAGGACAATCTCCGATGGGTATATTCCCTCATAGATAGCAAAGCATCGTTGCTGACTACTCTGAACCCTTCGTCAAGGTCAAGTTCGCGAATAACTGTGGCCTCTACTATAATCCTTTTGTGTTCCTCAGGAGCCAAAGGGCTCTCCACAACCTTCAATTTATCAAGGGCGGCAAGGAGCAACTCCTCATCGTGGTTGGAAGAAACACGTACTGCCGGAACGGCAAGATCCACGGACATAGCATCCCGTCCGCTCTCAGCGTCATTTGGAGACTTCTTCGGGATAACACCGAGTAGCAACGATTCTTCATCGTCGAGAAGACCGTCGGCGGGAACTGCAGCCTCTGAGCACAGTAAAAATGTCGAGTGGATCATCGCTGCGCCCCATCTTGTGTTGCAGACAGGTATGCTGATCGCAGCGGAAGGCGAGATGGAGAAGGTAAAGATGAGGCGGACACGGGGAGTAAGGGTGAGTGCCAGTAATAAGTGGGTAGAGTCAAAGGACGACGATGACGAATACGTAGCTAAACTAAAATGGGAACGCTGATGACAGCGCTTCAGTCGTGGTAATCAAGACTTTATTTGGTAATGGCTTTACCTGATGAGATGACAGTGCCTAGTAAGAGTCACGTCAGTCTACATATGGTAAAGGTTACATAATGAGAATACAGTTGAACCCCTCTTAACGCATACCCCCTCGGTGGATGGCCCAGGGTATGTGTTATCAGGGGTTATGTGTTTCAAGAGGTATGCTAAAAATAGACTTGAAAATTTGCCAAAAACCAGAAAAACATAGAACTGCATATATGTGCTGAATTACGATGCTGAGGCAAATGTAGACTAGTTTTAACAGTAGTATCGAAGGTAACATCTATGATCTCTCGAAAAAATCAGTTAAAATAGTATTTTTCATACCCCTGGTTTCCTCAAGGCGGAGCTGCCTATTGAATGAACCCAAAAGGGCCTCAACCTTCCGTGCCAATGGGTCATTCAAGTCACTGGTGTATTTTTCGATGGTTGACACTGCCTTGAGGACATCACGACGCGTTGGATGAGGCTCAACGGGATCGTTGTTGACATCATCCATGCCATTTATGTCAATGTTCTCACGCGCCGTGATTGCGTCCATGACAGCCTCGTAAATTTCTTGATCGGACGTTTCTGTCATAATGTGAGTCTCGCCAGCTGGATTGAGAAGAGACTCGATGTCCATTCTGTTCTCTGTCTGAAGTGCCCCAGTAGCAACCAATTCGTCAAGTGCCTCCTCGACCTGCCTCTCAGCATGAGCAACTGGATCTGTTTGCACAAGCAAATTGGCATGAATAAGGGAAGAAATCGGGATAGAAGGCTGGGTCGGAGGAGTGGGGTCCGTGTCCGGTAAGATTCCTGCCTTGTGCCAACAGTTTCGAATGGTTGTCGTATCAACGTCATTCCAAGCGGCATCAGCCAGTCGCATTGCCTCTAACTGATTAATGTCATAGATCTGTGCAGGTGTTACACCTTCGTTGTAATGATTTACTGCTCGTTGGATAAACCGGGCTCGGTAGTGGGCCTTGAAGCAGCGGATGATCCCTTGGTCTTTGGGTTGGACATGTGCAGTAAGGTTTGGCTCGAAGTTTTCGATGTGGATGTTTCGAAGGTCAGGAGGAACAATATGACCGGAAAAGTTATCCTGTAAGAGAAGTATTTTTCGGTTCTTTTCTTGGAGTTCTTTGTCCCATTCCTGAATCCAGTCTTGATACAGATGAGCAGTCATCCATGCCTTCGCGTTATTCCGGTAATAGAACCCCAGTTGTGTCCCCAATTTTCTGTTAAACGCTCGAGGCTGCCGAGCTTTTCCAATAACAAAAGGGGTGAGCTTCTCAGACCCATCGGCATTTGATGTGAGAGCATATGTTAATCTCGTCTTCTTCCCTTTAATTCCTGATTGTTTATGGTCTGACAGGCCTCTGTCCGGTGCTATTCTATGTCACAGAGTCAGACATTGACCGAGAAGCAAAGGGATTGGTACGAACCCATAGAAAAGACCTGTTTCGTCCATATTGAATATGTCCCGCAGCTGATAACCATGCTCCATAATGAGTTCTTGGATCCTTTTCCTCTCCCACTCGACAGTGTCTGCGTTTGCTGATGCTCCTTCCCCGTGCCGCTTCATCTCCTTCAAGCCAGTCCTATCCTTAAACCGTGCCAGCCAGCCATTGCTCAGTTTCAGTCGCTCTTCATCCAGGATTCCAACCAAGTCTGCAAATACATTCCACTTCTGGTGAAGAACTTCCCCGGTCAGTAAAATGTTGTCGCCCATTGCCTTTGAAACCCATAGATTCATCATCTCAGAAACCTCGGGGTGTTCAGTCTGTCAAGCTCGTTTGGCAGTCCGGTCAGTTCGGTGGGTTACCTGTTCCCATTGTTCACGTATTTTGGCTTCCTCTTTCACCCATCGCGAAACTAATGGTTGCTTAATTTGAATGTTGGGGTAGATGGGTTGAAAATGCCGAGCTGTCGCTGATTGGTTTTGGCCATTCTTGTGATGCCAGTCAAGGATTTCTATACGTTGCTCCAAGGTAGCATTTTCTTTCTTCGTGAACACAGGAGTTACTGATGGTTTCACTTTCTCCTTAGGTGCTTTGGTTTCCTTCTCGCGTTCTGAGTCTGCCCCACATATGTCAGAGATTAGGCCTATGGAAAAATTGCCAAAAAGAATGTACGTTTCCGCCTTTTCCCTGCAACCTTGGCTGTATCACCTGCCCACTCCCTCAGCTTCATCACAATCGCCTTTCCAGGTTCATCTAATGCCTCGACCCCATGCTCGTAGTCTGAGGCAGCTTCCAGAGCCTCGATGACGCGCTCCTCATCGATAGTGTTTGCTTCGTGGTCAAGCCAGTGCTCATCTGAGGATGAGATGGATTCCTTCTGAGCAAGCTTTGTATTCAGCCCATCCTTGCGAACTTTGAGATTCTGTGTAAATCTAGAGAGACCTTTCTTGAGCACGTCGAGTGATTTTTGAGTCTGAATGTTCATTTTCGAGTTGCTCGCTTCCCCCAGCGGCACATCAATTTCATGGGCCCAATGGCGAACTAATACATGATCGGGTCTAGGTCTAATATAGTAGGATTACCTATGTGTTTTGCGGAAATTTGCCTACAAAAAGGTATGTGTTATGCATTATTGCGGACCTATGCGTTATGCTATGCAATTCCCTGCAAACCAACTTGGTGGATAGAAAAAGCTATGTGTTATCAGGGGTTATGCATTATCAGAGGTATGTGTTAAGAGGGGTTCGACTGTACTCACTTCAGTCGTGGTAATCAAGACTGAAGTAGGGCGGGGCTAGTGTAGTGGTGGCTAGCCCCTCAGCCCTGGTGTCCCCTAGGCTTGTCCTGCCTGTAAGGGGTCGTGGGTTCGAATCCCGCAGACACCACGAAGGGGGGTTTTAGTGGGTATTACCCAATGTGGTGGAGCCCCACACTACCTTCGGAATCCAAAGATGGTCTAGGCCCCATTCGGGAATAAGCCGAAGCCTGAGGAGACCGGGGTGTGCGTAAAAGGCATTTCCCCCTGGACCGGGTCGCAGGTGGCCCGGCTACACGGAGACCTCAGGGACTGGCGGTAAGCCTCTTGCCTGTTGTCGCGCCGAAAGGCACCGTTTCCAAAAAAAAAAAAAAAAAAAAAGGTAATCAAGACTGAAGTGCTAAGTAACAAAAAGAGCGTCCTTAAATACTGTAAGGACTGTGAGAATCCGTAAGGGAAAAATAGTATACCTATACTACTAAGACACAAGAAAATGAGTATAGTAACTACGAGGAATAAAGAGTAATCAGTGAAACGAGTGTTATCTATGTGAACGCGCGACCGGATCTAGCGGTCCGCAGTGTCCGAGTAATTGTCTTAATTAGTGTTATCTACTGTCCGATCCCGCGGTGTGATATTACTAATATCTGGATAACCGGATCCCGCGGGCTCAGCCCGTCTCAACAGACGACGACAACGATGACGGGAGCCCCTTGAAGCATCAGGAAAAAATCATTTCATTTAAAACAACTTAAATCCACTTAAAATTTCTTCTAAGTGCTCTA
>QFDX01006963.1:0-19888 GCA_003315875.1 Lactifluus piperatus | reverse complement strand
GAACGGATACAATGTGTTACAGAAAAAATATCATTAAAGGACCCCGCTCGCTCAGCCCTCAACACTCCGGGAGTCTCGCATAGCTCTCACACACGGCTGGGTTGGTAGTGAGCGGCAAGGGAGCAGCAGCAGTCCGTCCGTCGACCAAAGAGTCACTGTGCTAGCTTGACCGTGCTGGGGTCGGTGGCGTCAAGATGAGTTGTAATGCGGCTTGCGACCCATTGTGAGATTCTACATCGACATCGACGAAAAGGATGGGTTGGTTCGGTGTCAGGTTGAACGATGCTCGGGAGCCCTTTTCCGATGACGACGATGATGATGTGGAGGACGACGACGACCGTGGCCGTGACATGTCCATATCGGAGGCGTCCGAGTCAGAGTCCGACCACCAAGAGCGTGAAGGCGTTTGGCCGCGATGTAGCTCGTCCAGGTGCTGAAGAGCCGATCGTTTGGCTCTGCGCCGGAGTAGTATGAACTGGATCAGGAAGACGCTCAGAGAGACCAGGAAAATTCCAGAAAGCACGCCTGCGAGTGCTAGCGCTGTCAAGACGAAAAAGAAAAAAAAAAATAGCAGAAATATGCTTTGTGTTAGCCGCAGCACCCGGATGCGGAGACAGTCAGACTGTCCGCCCATAGCCCGGGCAAGACTCACGGGGTGATAGGGTGATTGAGGTATCCATATTGAAACGAATAGATGTGATAAAAGAATGGAAGGTTTGGGCCCGCGGGGGGTTAAAGAATGTGTTCTTTGAACAAGCTTCCTGGGTAAGATCTGTGTCCAACCGTCTATGGTTGTAACGACCTATCACGTGGCATAGATAATGTCACCAATTTCTTAAGGCATTATAATTTAGATCATAACCAATAAGTCCAATTATGAGTGGTTATACAGTTATCTACCTTACAACAAGTTCCGTTTTAATCCCGTTACAAGCGATTTATGATGACATTTCAATTGTGATTACCAGAACCAACAAACGAGTATAATAATCGTAAAGTCTATATATCATAAAACATATTATAACTCATCGACGAATTCTCCGACAAAAGATTCGATCGATCGCGGAGGGGGAGTGGGCTGTTGCTGTCCAACTTGAACTTGGTTGGCCTGATCCGTCGCATACACGCCATTCTCAAAGAAACAAGATTGAGGTAAGGGTACAACGCAATGGGGATATAGATCACCCCGTCTCATACTTGCTCCTTCTATATCAAGGTAAAAGTATAATATGTGATCTTGAATCTATTTGGCTTATCTAGCTCATAGACTTCTGGAGTGGGGTTCTTCCGTTTGAGAATGCGAAGGATGGGGTTGGAGAAGGACCTGGACCATGGAGCGATCACATCTCATTGCTGCCGCCGGCTACTATCATTCTGGGAATATCTCGACTGATCACGGCTAGTAGACAACTGATTTTCAGCTGTTTTCCGCGATCGTGTTGCGCGTCGATGGCTGCACTCTCAAGCAAGCTCAGGCCTCAGGGACGAGGCGATGAGGTGTAGTGTTCGTATACGTGTTGGTAATTAACTGCGAATTATACGGCAGTCCTGTACCGTAGTGCTGATCTATACTTGTGCCCTCACATCCATGGCGAAAGGTCGTAAGTAATCACTGAATTTCCTGCCTGCTTTCACAAAAAATACATAGTACATGTGATCATCGGACTACACTATTGTATGCAGATTTTAGTATCGAGTCTACACACTGTCCCCCCTTTCATTTCTACCAAGATACAATTGCCCAAATCAGACGTCAGTCATCTAGGATCTCGTGCGTATACCGACTAATCGTCATCATCATCGTCCATGAAAATATCTTCATCACTCAATCCGCCACTGAATTCGCCAACACCCCATGTCTCGGGCTCACCAGTGCAGTCAACTGGCTCTGATGCGAGGGTATCCAAGACCGCCAATTGCTGCGCTGTCACATGACAATCTATGAGAGTAATCTTTGGGGTGGTCCACCCTCGCTCTCGGCGTCGTGTTAGAGCGCGCTTTAGCGTGGAAAAAAGCTCGTTATTTCCCAGTGGAAACGAGAAGTGAGCATTTCTAATTTCCAGCGATCTAAGTTTGGGTAAGAACACCACGTCGGATCCACTGTGCGAATCCAGGAAGTGCGCGTCGTGAAATGCGTTCATAACGCCGTACGTATATCCACCTAATAATAGGATTGTTTCGACGCGAGACAGACGGACCAAGACCTCGAGCCACTCTGGGTCTGCTAGATGTTCTTCCCGGGAATATGCTGAGACCCTGAAGTAAACAATTCGGCCTAGGGGTAAACATAAAAGAAGGTTTCCAAAGCGGTGAGAAGCATCCACATCACCCAGCTGACGAGAGCGGTGCCAGACCAGATATAGGTCAAGGTGGGTTTCCTCGGTATCAACCACAGAACGAACGGTGATCGCGATACCGCTCGAGTGAAACACGTCGCCATCCCCATTTATAGATGCGAAGTAGGGCCGTTCTTGATCGTCGAGCTGACAAAACATAGAGGATATGAAATTTGCTAGAGCGGGAACTGCCATTATGACATCTCGTTTACGTCGAATGGCCCCTGCCTTGAGCTTAACCTGCCGACAACGTGGCACGTCAAGATAGCGCATTAAATTAGCGCAATCTGGGGCGAAACCTCTTAGTGTGAGGTAAGATAGGCGTTCGAGCTTAACTGGTACAGCGGCTGTGAATGGAGGGAGTGTCCTGATTCCCCGGGGGAGTTCCGGAATTGCATGGATAAGTGTGAGCCTCTCCAATTTGCTCATTGTCCGAAAAATGGGCAGCATATTGTCCACGGGTGGTTTGGGGTCCATGGGAGAGACGTGGAGCACCAAAGAGGTTAAATTACCGACGACGGGGAACAACTGCCAATTGATAGAACAGTGATGGAGCACTAAGCTGCGCAAGTATAGGGCATTTTCCATGGATGGGTAGATGTGATTAAGAGTGAATGGTCGGCCTGAAAGATTCAGCCCTTCGAGGATATCGAAGGATGCTGACAGGAAAGGGGAAAGTAGGTCGCCCAGATCGCCCAGGTCAAGGACATTATAGAGTAGGATGGAGAGATATCGTATTTGACGAATGTGAGAAAGTGCAAGACGCACAGAAGTTTTGGAGGCATCGCTTTGGAGGTCTATTTTCTGTATTGGGATTATCACGGTGAGAGGTGCGGTTTGGGAGCGTTCCAACATAATGGCGGTCCATTCGGGAGGGGTAAATAGAATGTTTGTCCACAAGAGAGGGCACCGGAGAGCAGCATCTCGCCAGGCTCTGGATACGTGACTGATGTAAAGACAGGCTGGTGACTGCGGGGAGATGATATGGGATAAGACATGATAATCCTCCGGGTCTGACTGGGTGGCAGTGCGATGTAAGAGGATGAATATGTCTGTAAGTAGGTCGTGTGGGAGCCGAGAGACGGGTGCGAGGGAATTATGATAGGACTTCAAATCGATATCGTCGAATGAGTTGTTCGAGAGCATTCCGACTGTCGCTCTCGCTACTGTGCGGCGACGGAACGGACGGAAGAGACGTCCGAACTGGACACGCGCCAAAAGCACAGCCACAGACTTAGTTCAGCTACTCATCTTGTCTGCACCGCACTCCATCTTGTTCTCCTTCCATCTCTTTCCCTAACCGCCTTGTGGGCCCCTTCGATGGAGACCATCTTTGGCAAGAAGAAGTCCCGTCCACGACTGTCCTCTGCGTCTGCTCAGGAGCTACACTCCCTTCCCTATGATAAACTCCCTCAAGGCCCCCCAATTCCTGTCGGCCGTCCAGCGGGGGTTTCCACCATCTCTGCACCGATTACGAACCCCACGCTTACTACCAATGGTACTGCTCTCAATCTCCATACCACACAACGCACTAGAGCGGAAAGAGAGCATACATACTCCTCAACCAACGCGTCCACCCCCCGCTCGAGCTCGCCCAATGCCCCATCATTGACCCATGATTCGTCCACGCTGTACAACGAATCTGCAGATTCCTCCTCCAATCCCCCTACGTCCTCTGCCGCTCGCAAGCTTCGTCAAAGCGGGAGCTCCTCCTCGGCCTCGGAACGACGAAGCCAATCTAGTCACGACTCCACTCAGATACATCCGCCTATCCCAGTTTCCCCATCGTCCACGCCTCCGTCCTTTACTTCGGCGTCCTTGCGTCCTATGTCCTCCTCAACCACCCGTTCAGACAATCGTTCATCACGTTACACAACCCTGTCTGATCCACATCTCTCCCACGGCCATCATCACCTACGTTTCCACAGACATGGGACCATGGATGATTTCAAGTTTCCCCGACCACATGATGATGCAGAGATAGAGGCTCTGTTCGAAAACATTGTAAGGACACGCGACCTAGAAAACTTGCCGCCTCTTACAATCGACCAAAAATGGAACATAGTAGAAAGCGACGAACGAATACGGTGGAAAGATGAAAAGACCAGGGAAGAACAGGCCAGGAAAGTCCCAGAGCAGAGCCGGCCCGGTATGATTGAGGAGAGGTCTCCCGAATGGTATCTGCGGAAGTTCTTGGATAGATCGATAACTCCGAAGGATGCTTCTGGTCTTCTCGTGTCGTTGAGGGGCCATGAAGTGGGGTACGTTTTACACCATTTGTGTTCTCTTCGGGTGTGCATACCGAAATGATCCACTCTTTCATCTATACAGATGGTTCCAGCAGTTTATTTCGATACAAGGTACCCCGGTGCTTGCCCAAACCCTGTCGTACATTAGCCGCAAGGGGACGCACAGGTTCGTCCAGTTCGCCAGTTGTCTTTGTTGTGTATGCTCAACAGTCCTCAAGGTCGGAAAACGACTATCAGCTAGAATACGAGATCATTCGCTGCATAAGGCAGATTCTCAATTCTCGGGTATGTCGTAAAAGATACCACCGAACATCGCTTGACTTGCGTGCTCCAGGGTGCTACGACCGAGGCTCTTTCTCACAACCTCCTGGTCACCCAAATCGCGTCTTCGTTGAACTCGCCTCGCTTGAGTGCTAGAAAACTTGTGGTTGAACTCTTGGCTTTCCTGGCTTACCGGAGCCCCGAGGCACTGAGTCTTGTCATTGGAGCTCTGGAAACTGTCAGCATCACCAACGATGCAGGAAATTCTCCCTATGCATACTGGTTCAAGAGTTTCGAAAAGTCTATCTCAGGGCGAGGCAAAATGGGTAGTCTAGTGGGCGCAAGCGAGGAGGTTCGAAAGAACGCTGCAACTGAAAGTAATATCAACGAATATGCAGTATGTATTCTTCGGGTTCGGTTTGACTTCACCCTACTCATCAGCTCGAATCATAGCTAAGCAACCTCCTCCTCATCAATGGCATCTTCGAGAACATGGAAGACCTGGACCTTCGCATTCATCATCACAGTCAGATGGCTACTGCTGGGTTGCGAAGACTGATAACACTATGTCGCACGTTCAACTTTGAACAACTCAACACGCAGCTGGATGTTCTGCAAGATACGATCGAAAATGACGAGAAGGAACTACGGGAACGTCTAGATCAGGAGGTTCTCAGAGACATGACCAACATAGAGGACGTCTACGCTGCTGTCAAATCTCGGACGGATAATACGAGGGCCCATGATTATCTTTTATCTATCCTACAGCATCTCCTACTCATACGCGAGGATGGCCCAGGAGTCGTGCAGTACTATCAGTTACTAGACTCGCTGGTAACTGATATCGTCATGGACCACAAACTTGCCGGCGCAGAGCAACGGCTTGGAAAGTCGGTGGAGAGCATCATCGCCCAGTTTAATGATGCGGACCAATATCGGATCTTGGAGGCTGACTCTGCCAAAATGCGTGCAGACCTTCGTCGTCTCCAGCTCGAGAAGGATGCACTCGAGAGCGAAGTGATGACAGGTGGCGACGGCCTTGTTGGCGTGCTCAGAGGCAAGGTTGCGAGCCTGGAGGAGAAGCTTCAGATCTCGCGCGAAACCACTGCACGATTGCAAACGCAGTTGGAGACACAGAAAACAAACTACGAGGAGCAAGTCACACAGCTTGAAGCCCAGATCATGGAACTGTTCCGGATGCTCAAAGAGGTTGGCAGTGACGGCGTCGGCAAGATCTTGGAGAATAGCGGTACCATGGACCGGAAGATGCTCATCGCGACGCTAGAGAAGCACGTGCAGAGGGCCAAGACAATCGACATTCTTGAGGGTCGCAAGAGAGATTCCGAACAACGGAGGAAGGGGAAGGAAGGCCAAGACGACGACCAGGTCGAATCTGACGATCCCGATGCTACCCCAAGGAAGTCTAAACTTACGCGACAACCCCGCTCAAGAAGGGGCCAGCAACCACGGATATCTGAAGCGCTGCCTGGGCGACCATCACAGTTCATGGATGCCGATGAGGCGGACGTGAAAGAGCAGATCCAACAACAACTGGCCGCTGGTGTGATGATGGTAAGTGGCGTTAAGGCTCTTCAGTCCTATGCAATACTAACTCGAATCAGTATGCACCAAGGGACGGCAATGCTGCTAGTCCGAGAAGCCTCAACAAATCTCCACGACCTAAGGATCGTCGTCTGGTTGACGATGGCTCACCCTCAAAAAGAATCAGGTCTCGCAAGTTTGCTGGTGACTCCGGACTATCGCCTGTTCATGACGACCCGGACGGGGACAGCGACCACGACCGTTCGACATTAAGCGGAACAACCCTCACGGAAGAACCCATTTCCCCTGTGGACGCTACTCGCCCGCCTGGCGTTGGCTCTCTTGCGGAGCAGCTTCGTAAACACATTGCTTCCAAGGCTAACTTGCCATCTCAAGATCAGTCTGCACCATCTGACGCTGTTGATGACACGGCAGCACCTCCTCCTCCCCCTCCTCCCCCACCCCCCCCTCCGCCACCGCCACCGCCGCCGCCACCACCACCACCACCACCGCCAACTCGACCCGGCATGTCTGGATCCCTACACCCACCACCGCCGCCGCCACCACCACCACCTCCAAGAAAACATGGCTTGGTTCCCACCGCTATGTCTGGCGCGCCACTACCACCTCCACCACCTGCCACGGGCCGCGATTCTTATGTTAGTTCTAACGCGAGCTCGGCGCGTGGTTCTCTACTTCTCGGTGCAAATTTCAATGTCATGTTATCGGCACGGAAAGACATGCCTATTACACCGAGTACCAAGATGAAACAATTGCAATGGGATAAGTTACCTCAGCAGCAAGTCCAAAAGACGTTGTGGCAGGAGGAAGAGCCATCCAAGGAAAGGGCGATGATAGCGAAATTATCTGGTGATGGGATTTGGCTAGAAATGGAGCAGGATTTCAAGGCCAAGCAACTCGTGATCAATCTTTTAGGTATGCCTCTTTTGCTCCAGTATCTCCGGCGTATCTCTTGTTGACTATCTTCACGTTGCTAGCCCAGCAGAAACGCGCAGAATTGAAGAGTGTTCTCGATGCTCAAACAAAGAAACGCGTTGGTAAGTCCCTCCATTACTAGTACGAAATGTTAACAGATGTCTGATTCGGGTTCGAAGAAATCCTCATTCAGCGCGTTAAAAGGCTGGCGCCGGAGGAGGTCGCCCAGAGAATCAAAGAATTTGATCCTGGAGTATGCACCCAGGTCTTTCTGAGCGAGCTCAAGCGTGTTGTTCCTACCCCAGAACAGGTATGAAGGCAGATGGCTGTGCCATTCGCTTCGCGACCTTATATTGATTTCATCCATGGCATAGATCGGCAAGCTGAATGTCTATCGGAATGCAGAACCCGAGGAGTTGGCGGGACTACATTCTGCGGACCGCCTGATGGTCAAGCTGATACAAATTGAGCGACTCAGCCCGCGTATCGACGGCATGCTTTACCGAATTACATTTGATGAGCAGTGGGGGCTTCTTGACGAGGTGAGCCATCTTCGGCCTACGACATTCGTGCATCACCAAGCCTCCGGTCATAGAGCGCTCGTAAATTGTCAGAAGCAGGCAAAGGTCTTATGGCTGCTAACCACTTTAAAGAATTATTAAATGTGCGTATTTTTGGTTGCCGTGCATCATATCTACTCACCGTCTTCCTGACGCGTATAGCTTATTCTACTTATCGGTAATTATATGAACGGATCGGGTCTTAAAGGCGGCGCGTTCGGATTCAGAGTTAGCAGTATCAACAAGGTAAATAGCTTGTTCATTCTTCCACGAAGCCGTCTTCGGTGTCTGACAACCCGCTTCCGTAGCTTGTTGATACCAAGTCGGCAAATAATACCACCCTCTTACATTTCCTCGAGCGCACCGTTGCAAAGCACTTTCCTAACATGGAGGAGTTCCTTGAGGAACTTAGCAAACCAGCAGAGGCGTATCGAGGTACGTCCTCCTTTCGTAATTCGCAAAAGTTGGTTGGTCAATGTTATTCTTTTTAGTCAATCTGCAGGATGTCCGGAAGGGTCTTATGGAGCTTCGAGACGGTCTTAAAGCGATTCGGCAGGAACTTAACGACCATTTTTCTGAAGTTGAGCAGAACGACCGGTATTCCAAGCAGATGTGGGGCTTTTTGGGAAAAGCGACCCGGCAAATGGAAGACCTCAATGATGATGTAAACGCAGCAGACACCTTGTTCACGGAGGTTGTAAAATACTTTGGGGAAGACGACAAGAACATGTCATCGACGGAGTTTTATGGGGTCTTCAAGACTTTCATCATATCTTATCGCGTACGTGATTTTCCAGTCTACTTGTCCAGAGTTTTGACGATGGCGGGGAAATAGAAATGCCAGATGGAGAACAGAACAGCCGCCGAGGAGAAGCTCGCGCTGGAGAGGCGAAGGCAAGCCGCTGAGGATGCAAAGGCAAATCGGAAGAGAGCAGCAGAGGATACCCTTGCACAAGATGCCGAGGAGACAGCTGCTCTTGACAACTTGCTTGAGAAGCTGCGGAACGGTGACAATATCGGACGACGGGCTCGTCGTGCGCGTCCCAGCGCTGTCAGCACGAAAGAATCGGCCTTACCACCTCTTCCACCAGAGAAGGGCATTTCTCCTGTTTCGGCGTTGGGTGGCACTGCTGCGGACATTGCACGGGGCATGCTAGAACAGCTCAAGACCAATGGCTTTGTGTCCGAATCTTTCGCACCAATGTCGCCGATCACTCCATCGGCAACCAGGCGTCGTCGATTGCGGGGTGGTGCTCTAGCCGCCGAGTTTGCCGCCGAGCTAGAAGCAGCTGGTGGACCGCTAGGCAGTCCTCCTCCTGACACCTCTGAGATAGATACTGGATTGTTTCCAGCTGGTTCTGGGATATATAACGACGACGGCACGGACACCGGAAGAGAGGAGGGATTTCTACCTTCCACCGCATGTATATCGTAGACATTCTCGCACGTAACTTACATCTGTACCAATTATCTTATCTATATATTTTCGGCATAGTCCCCGCACCGGCGGTCGGCCTCCGATCATTGTTCCGCGCCCGCGCCCGTTGCACTGGAAAACCTGTGCCAAATGCTGTTTGTTTCGTGGTTACGCCGTGAACAAGTTACTATGTCCGACCGTCGGGCTGGACGTATCACCGAATGAGCGAGTGAAACTGCCTCTTTGTGCGCTCGTGTGATGCATGAGGAGGCGAAGTGTCTAGGAACCTTTGACACCTGTCCAAACCATGCTTTTGATACCCCGCCCCATGGCAGTCCTATTCACGTGCTAGGCGCTAGGCCCTTGAAGGGTATATATCCACTAGTCGTTTGGAATATCTCCCACTAGCAGCCGCTTAGCCAAAAAACCTGCCCTTGGCCCATACTGCCATGTCGCTCCGAGTCCTTTCTGCTGTCGTTCTTTCATTTTTTGCCCTTGTGAATGCTCAGGACATCGCCATTCCCGCCATTGAGGCCCATTTCACCCAGGGTGGTTTGGTCCCCAGTCTCCTTCCGACGTTCAACCCCTCTTCCATTATGACGGTTAATTTCCCTGGTGTTGGCGATATTACTCCAGGTCAAGCCCTTACTAAAGATCGTGAGCACCATGCCTACCTTTCCTCAATGACTCTTCGAGCCACATTGTTCTTCTAGAGACGGCCCAAGCCCCACAAGTCACAATTGCCCCCGCAAACGCTAGTGTGGCACTCCAAGGAGCTTTTACCATCATCATGGCCGACGCCGACATTGTTGGTACGGACGAGACCGCTGGGCAGAACCATCACTGGCTCGTCAACGGTGTAACCCTAACAGGTACGCCTTCTTCTGCCCAACAACCAGGCACGAGCACTTCCTAAACAGGTCATATGCCCACAGGTACATCCCCATTGACCGTGTCGCTGGCCAACGGCGTGGCAATCACGCAGTATGCCGGACCAGGCCCCAAGGCAGGCAGTGGTGCACATCGGTAACGTGTTTCCTAATCGAGATGCCATTTTGTTTGTACCACTGACTCCAATTGCTGCTAGCTATGTAATCTTGTTGCTCCCACAGCCTGCCACATTCGCCGCACCACCGGACCTAAACCAGCCTAACTCCGGCGTCGCTATCTTCCATCTCCTGGACTACATAAAGGTGAGTTCGACCCTTTTTTTTATTGGTGACATCTCGTTTGACTGACATGCTTTGCCAAATTGATCAGACCGCCCAACTCGGTCAACCAGTCGCGGTGCGTTTGAATGCATTTCTAAATATTACGTCCTGGCCCTGATGTGAAATTACTCTGCCCTTTTGAACTTTCAGGGAATGTACTTTACCGTTCAAGAAGGGGACGCGCCTGCTAATGTGTCGCCGACCGCGCCCGTCGTCTCGTCGACCCTCAAGCCTCTCGGCGCGGCGACATCGACTGGTCCTGCCAAGTCCACGACCAGCGCAAGCTCCCAGCAAACCGGCTCTCCCAAAAATGCCGCAGCACGCTCTGTTGGGAGCTCGTTTGTCGTACTCATGGCCCCAATCTTCGTCTTGTTGGCCTCGTACATCTCCCAGTAAGGCAGTTTATCCCCAAAAGACATTTTAGTTTAGTTTGCTACGCCTGGACTCATCTCTGCCGAAAACCACCAGTATGGACGATAGCACGGTCTTATACCACCCTTGGACCATTTTCGATGCATTATATGGACTACTATCATACCTCGTATCTCATTATTATCTGCCTGTCGGTCGTTACAAAATTGGTTTATATCGGACTTGGACTTTTGTTGTTGTTTTCGGGGTATTATATATGTCTGTCTTTCTTACGACGAATCTCATGGGCGTGGCAAAAAACTGGCTAGTCGTTTGCAATTTGAAATCACATTCACGCCAAGGTTCAGATCAACGAACACGTACGGCATCTCAGGACTTCCTGCCTTTGATCAATTTGGATCCTCGGCGACTCTCGGATCTAGCGCAGGTTTCCCCTTCGGCAGCCCATCTGTTTTCTAACCAGCACTTCTATTTTTATCGCCATGCATTTGAATATCTGGACAAGTAGACTTTGCAACATCACGCATTTGATAGGACGCGATACAACAAGTGTTTGAAATATCGTAAACTTCCATTGGATGTTCATGACAGGTTGTTGTAGTCTTCCTAAGCCTCAACGAGATTTATTTTCTAACCCACCATGAACAGAATGAATGCCCGTTGACCCCTGGTGTAACCCGAAAGTTGGCGAGGGACTCGGAGGACATTGTCCAGGATTTCAAACTAGATAGATGCATAGCAACCCTGGTGGTCTGCTTCTACTATCCGAGTTCTGAGGTCGGTACAGTATACCCGAGGGCCAATCATCGCCTTCGCATGCTTGTCACGCAGCCAACGAAAAGTTGGCGCTCTGAGGAGACTTGGAATCACCCACACCTGGAAGACACGAAATTTTTTTGACGAGGCCAGTTATCACACTTTTGCATAAGGCCTGAGGGCTGGCGTCGTGCCTCGGAGCACAGCAGCGTCTTCCTTCCTTTGCGTGACGGAGATGCATCTACTAGTAGAACCACCGAAGCGAATGGTTTCGTGTCGTGTCGTGTCGGAATCACTATAGCGTCAACCATACCACCGGCTTCAAGCCAGTGTCGACTGCGAAGCTCTGCCCTGGTTGCTACTCTACGAGTCTGACTGCAGAGTCGGAGGCTGCAGGGGGTCATCCTACTGGCCCGCCCAGAGATCGAATACTGGCATTTTCTCCTGGAGGGCTGGTTATTTTCCCAGAATTGGAAAGAGCATCTCGTGCCCAGCCTTCGAAAATAATCAGTAGCGCGGTTGGCAAACTTATTGCTCGACTTGGTGTGCCACGCAAATACTCGTTGTATGGTATTAATAATACTTCTTGCATGATCCGTTCTAAGAAACACCCGAATTTGATGGATGCCCCCCCATATGGACCGAAAGAAAAATATTTCCTTTGAACTGGGGTTGAACCAGTGACCTTGGGATAGCAGGTATCATCTGTTATAGTCCCATGCTCTTCCACTGAGCTATCAAAGGTTGACCACTGTGCATGCCTAATGAACATGTGTAGGAAATAATAACTTGCCTATCGTACCATGCCCATTTGCCCACACGACTTGGGCGGCTAAAATTTGAAATAGCAAAGTAGACCATGCTTTAATGTGCCTACTGTATTGAGATTCATCATGATTGCAGTTGGCTTGGATAAGTTGGTAACCAATTGACCGGCGTTACATTATTAAGAAGACTCGGACCGCGTTGATGCCGTTACAGCCGCGCCACCACTACATACAACTCACTCCACTCCGACTTTGGTAGTGTCATAACTTAAGGCTCTTGCAGTGGAGGGTAGACACCACTCGAGCTTGCGTATTCAACACAAATGTGCATCATCGGCTAGTGCTTTACGAGAAAGGTGACGTCAGTGAGCGAGCGGTTGTGCAGTGAAACGACGAGGGAACACCTCAGTCCTCGGTCGTCTTGCTAGGCCCTCGGGTTTCCTCAACATGGTCTCACCAATCCCTTAAATGCTAAGAAGCGAACGCGCGCAGTCGCAAATTTTTACCCTCGCTTTGTTCTCTACTATCATGTTGTCCTTTCCTTCAATTGTCGCTCTTTCATCCCTCTGTGCCCTCGTTTATGCCCAAAGCAACTCTCTAGAAATTGCCGCTATTGAGGCCCATTTTCAACAGGCTAGCCTCGTTCCATCCCTTCTTTCGACGTTCCGCCCGGATGCCACAATGTTCGTTAACTTCACGGCCATCGGCACAATCTCCCCAGGTCAAAACCTTAACAAAACCGGTGAGCAACGTGCCCCATTTTTTCCCTTCACAAAACTTGATCGAGTTGACATTGCTGTTCACAGAGGTGACTTCCGCCCCAGGAATCTCGATTGTCCCGACCAGCGGCGTGACGCTGAGCGGGAATCATACCATTGTCATGGTCGACGCTGATATTGTCGGAACGAATCAGACCAACGGACAGAAGTGCCACTGGCTTGTCAACAATGTTACCCTCACCGGTGCGTCGTTCGTCAAGAATATCCTGATGCGCCCAGGGAAGAACGCTTTTGCTGAGACGATGCTATCTACCCAGGATCGGCTCCTCACTACAATTTATCTGCCACTCACGGCGTGACGATCGTCGACTATGCTGGGCCGTCCCCTCAGGAGGGCAGTGGGTTACATCGGTATTTGTGTTTCCCAACCGAGCCGAAAGGCAGCTTGCTGGCTCGCAAATACTGACTCTTGAGTCCCTGCTCAGCTATGTCATCTTGCTGCTCTCACAGCACACTGGATTCACCCCTCCAGCGAACCTATCCAAGCATATCACTGGCGTTCCTACCATCCATCTCGCAGATTACATAGCGGTACGCTCTACCAACTCTTTTCTTCGTATTCCTAACTTGCCACTCACGTCTAATCGTCCTTCTCTTCCAAATGACCAGGGCACCAATCTCAGTCAACCCATTGCAGTGCGTGTTTTTTTTTAAATCTTCTAAAAAAGAGGGGGGCCGGGGTCGGAGGGGTGTATCTTTTTGGGTTTTACTAAGTCTTGGTCTCGATTGAAAATTTAAAAAAAAATACGTTAATTTCTTCCCTTCTAACAAAAAAACATTTTTTTTTTTTCCAGGGCATGTACTTTGACGTCGAACAGGGTACGACAAACGCAAGCATCAGTATAGCCCCGACCTCGGCCGTCATCACTTCGACTCTTCTACCTTCCTCCGCTGCGACTGCGTCGGCGAGCGGCAGCGCAAATTCCTCTTCAAGTAAATCCTCAAGCGCCGGCCCGATCTACTCCTCCCTTGGAAACTCGCTCTTTGCACTCCCAGTTGCGGCCTTTGTACTCTTGACTTCTTACGTGTGCCTCTAAAAAAGGCACTGCGTTGCGGGGTTGTGGTTTCGAAGATATAATAGTAGTTGGTAGTTGATGCGAGTCAGTCCAGTATGCGTCTCTGTTAGTGTTTTTTTGTTGGTTGATACAGACCATAATCATTGGCGCTTTATTTGCTGGCGACTGTCATCACGTGAGTGTTGTTGTGTTCAGTTCGAGTGCCTCCTGCACCACCCCGGTACACTCGAACAAGGGTTACGGAACGTGGAACAGCACACCCAGACGGGCACCGCATCAAGGTGTAAGTGAAGAGACGGAACAAATGTCTCGGAAACCAGATGGCCAGTCGTGCTCATTGCATTCCTTTCCTCCACTCGGACATTAAGCTATATTAAGAGTAGCAAGTCGCGAAGCAATACAGTGTGGCCCGAGTCATGTCCCTTCGATAACAGTGATGTGACAGTCAACTCTCGTACCGCTCCCGTGCCTGCAGTACAAACGTCAGTGAGCAAGGGTGGGACATGCGGCGGCACCGAGCTAGAGGGGCTCACCGAGTCCTTCACCATATTGACGTAGCCAGCATATCCTTCCTGATATTTTCCTACCTCCTTGCCCTTGCTCGCGCCAAGACCAACACCGGAGGCATAGATCGCTGTTTGTCTGCGAACGGGTGGGGTTAAGGATTATGATTATAATAGAAAACGGAAATCAGCATCGGGACTTACATGGGGTCAACGCGGCCATCGCCATCAATGCCTAATCCTGTCCCTTCCTTCCATCCCATCATCTTCAAAAGCTTGTTTCCCACATTGCTCTCATCTTGTCCCGGATTTACAGGCGGTGGTGGTGGTGTTGGGGGGCGAGTAGGACCCTCAGCGGCGCGCCTTTGCTTACGTTTATCCTCCACACCTTCAGGTAGTGGGACGTCCGGTTGATTGTGCATGATCCGTCGCTCCGAGGCCCGATCACGATATTTTGGTGTAGAAGGTTGGGAACGGCTTGCCTCGGCAGCAATTTGGGCGGCCTTGGCCTTTCCCCGGGCGACGTCTCGTAAATTCGAGTCTTTGAAATTTCGCTGCATGATGTTAACACCAACCGCGCACAAGAGTTGAGCACGAAAAACCTTGTGTAAGTCCGACTCTTTATTATGTTTCTTAAGTTGTTCAAGTGTCTTGAACTGCCGTGCACACAACAGGCAAGCAAGCTTGACTACATCAGAAAATTCGAATTCCACTTCCTCGGGAAGTGGAACGGGAGGGGAAGTTGCCCTTGCTTCTGACGGTGCAGCCTTTGTGGGCGCTGTAACCTGAACTCGACAATCAGAGCACTATTGACGACGCATTTAGAGTATTGCTTACTTCAGGAGTGCTTGCAGTGGATTGTCCCGTACTCAACACTTCTTGTACTTGGTTCCACTTGGTGATGTTATTCGCCGTCTGAAATGCGGATCGGTCAGAGCACCACTTTCATGCGCTCGAAGATTGCGTACCTTTTTGCTGGCAATCAAAGGAGCCACTTTCTTGGCTGCGGCAACTGCGCACGAACCATTAATAAACATGTCCAGAAAGAACGCTCTTCATATCTCGGATGAGACAAACCCTTGGGATCTTCATTAGAGGTGGCTCTGTCTCCTTCAACAACATCGGGATCCCCATCTTCCGTCATAGAGAATCCAAGTGTCGAAACAGCTGCAGTATTGGGAGCAGGGTTACCTGCAAGGAATTAAGACGTGAGACTGAATGATGGTGAAGCAACGGACTGGTCAAATTCGTCGGTTTGTTACCACCCTTGAAGGATAACGTGACGGGCTTGTCAGAAACAGGCAACGCAGAAGCCTCTGCCGGAGCTGCAGATGCGATATCCACGGCTGAAGTCAAGAGATCAGAAATAAGTATAATGATATAAGATAGCGCAGGACCTTTCTTCTTCTTCTTCTCTTTGTCCTTTGTCTGAAGGGGCTGCTGCGTTGGGGTTTCAACCTCATACTCCAGCTTCGCAATGGTAGCGCCTTCGTCCCAATATCGAACCCATTGACCTTCAACGCCTCCGAGGACCATAGAAGAGGGTAGGCAAGCATCGTCCCTCATAATTGGATCAGAGATCGGTTGAAAAGAGTACGGATGAGCAAACGAAGTTGCGACCGGGCGGTCAGAGATGCGAAAACCGTTTGGATGAATTTGCGGCGACATGGTGGCAGCTAAAACCGTCGATGCAGCCTATGAGAGGGTAACGATTGAGGTATCAAAAGGCGTCAAGAGAGACGAGATGGGTGTGACAATACCTGAGTATCAACAAACTCGACGAAGGCAAATCCCCAACTCGCCAGCGTGGTCTTGTCCTTTATAAGGACAATTCTTTTCATACCCTTTGCACCTTCTTTGTGAGGGCCAGAAGATGTCCTCATCGCCAATTCAATTGCTTGAGGCCCCGACAAAGGGTCTAAACCACGAAAAAGTAGGATGGCGGCTGGGGAATTGCCAATATCACGTGTACCGTCATTTGCGTTAGCGAGACGACCAGAACGGCCTCCAGTGTTCGGGTTTGCGCTCTGAGAGTAGTCAATTTTAACACGCCGCCCGGTATGCGTCCCGCCAGTTTTGAGAGCCTTGTGAAACGCGGCGGTAGCAGATGCGCCATGCGAGGCTGGAGGAGGAACTTGAATGAATGGAAACTGTGGGTCCACGAAAGCTCGTGCGGCTTCGATAGAAGGGAACTGGGCAAAACCGAAGCCCTTGGATTGGCCTGTGAAGACGACGGAGACAAAGCGACAAGGGAAACGTCAATGCAAATGTCCAGGAAGATGCAAGTGACGGGCAAGTGCCTGTTGATCTCTCTCGGATAATCGTGACCGTCTCTATCGAGCAACCCTGACCAGTCAAAAAAGCATGGAGCTGCGAATCATGAGTGTTGATGCAGGCCAATGGTAATGGTGAAAAAAGAGACGAACGTCTGATTCCGTGAAACCAATATCGAGGCCAAGAAAGATAACATGTGGACTGGGATCGCTAGCGACGAGACGCTTCTTGTGCCCGTGAAAACCGCTTCCTCCGCCGACACCATAATCTTGGTAGCCGTGATTGGGATCTTGTCCGCCATCATCCCAGGCCTGGGAAAGCTCCCCGTTATGTGTTAGCGGATAGGTGAAGAATAAAAGGCTTGCATACACTGTTATTGAACTTCCTCTTCTTCCCCTCACCATAGTCCTCGTCTCTGGCTTTACCAGACCCAGGGCCCCATGAACTACTTTCATGCCAGGATTCCTTTCCCATGTCCCATTCGCGATTGTAAGCCATGAATATTGAAACTAAACAAGAAGAATGACGTTTAACAAGAGTGAGGGAGAGCTGGGAAAGCTGAGCGCTGAGTCGATCACCACATTTTAGGGACCAAGTCGGACAAACACAGGTCAACAAAGGCTTGTCTCACCGCTTCACTTCACAAATGGCTGGACACGGTATGTTCTCTAGTATTGTTATATAACAACCTGCTCAATCGTTTAGGTTATGTTAACGTGCGTAAATGCTTTAATCATACTTGCATATTTCTTATCAGTCCCACAGAATGACCCTGCCGTGGAACGATGGAATCGCATGGTCGGTGTGGCCAACTGTAGCAGAGAGCCGTTACCTGATATCGTCTACTTACAGCGTGAGGATGTATACAAGCACTTCAGATTTACGTCCAGAGCATCGTGGATCTCGCTAACAGGCATGGTTCTCGTTCCGGGCGCGTTGCTCTATTTATCTGCTCAACAAGACGTATGTGCTCTAATTGCTCGCGGCACGCATTGAAATTAATAATTCCATCAAGTTGAAGTGGAAATGGACTGGAAAACGAAGAGGAGAATCACTACACTCTCATCCTTCACAGTCAGCCAACTCGACAGAAGAATAGAAATAGATCATAATGTAATGGCCTGCTGTTCATATTCTCTTACAAAGTTCAATAGCAACCTTGCACCCCATCCCTATTACTGAGCTGAGAAGTGCATGTGCTGGTGCCCTTTGAGAGTTGTGTTCGACAGCGGTATCGAGATGCTCCAGCTCGTCATCCCGGAATTCACGAATGATATCCTTAAGAAGTACCATGCTAGGGTGCGTTAACCCTTGTAAGTCCTTCAGTTGACTTGGTCGTAAAGGAGATTAGTTATCAGCCAACGGACATTGTAATGGCACTTACTCGTCATAATGTTCACCAATGACTGTCTCGACTGCCTCGGTGCATGCCATCGCTGCCTCCTTTCCTATGAGTGCTGTAACAGCACCTAATCCAAAACCGGCCACTTTGGCAACTTGCCATAACATTGTTGGTCGAATTTGGTGCTGAACTTGGAGCTTGTTCATGACAACAAGATGCTTTTTCTCTTGGTCCCACATATTCTGTAATCACCGTGTTGAGACACCTAAACATATGATGCAAGCAGGGTAAGTATAGTACCTGTATTAATGCTGCTGTCGCTGGATCACGTCGGAGGATAGCAAGCTGGCCCTCATAGATGAAATTGGCGGCCACCTCACCCGCCTGATCAACTCTCAAAGCAGATTCGAGAAGTTTTCGCTGAGATGACGATAAATTATCCGGAGTGGAAGAAACCGACAAGTCTGAAGATCTAGCAGGATCAAGATAAGCTGAGGAGGGCATATGTCGTTGGGTATGAATAAATGAACCGTGACAGAGGCGAGGTCGCGACCATGAACGTGGATGTGTTAGACACCTTGCATACATCATGGCTATAAATCGATGACCACCTGGATCGTTATGAGTAGAGGTGCAAAGGAAGAAGATTATATAGTACTGTGCATGCACTAGGGTTGTATCTCGATTTCGGGACCTTTGAGCTCACGTCAGGCCGTCAGGGGAGGAGCACAGCCTCACGTAACGACCCTGACCCAGCTCGTGCTAATCGATAATCATTTGGGCCCTCAAGCTTTCCATAACATCACCCGCTTACGCTACTCTAAAGAATACAGTATATTTGCGCTTTAGGCCAAAATGGCACTGGCACACCATTCACAGTACTGAGCTAACACATACTGTGCATGCGCAAGTGCCTGAGAGTTGTGATTAATTGAGGCGTCGAGGTTTTCAAACCCGTTATCCTGCACTCAAAGGGTGCCAGTGACTGATAATCAGTGGTCTTGGAGGGAATTACTGTGGTCACATTGTTGACAAGTTGAGAAGTGAGATGCAAGCTCGCTGTCGCGATCGCGAGATGAAGTTAGGGGATTATTCCTCCATAAGGTATGGTACCACGCGAACCTATCAAAGCAGCTTTCAAAGGGTGGTGAGAGATTCGCTTTCAGGTCGGGTGCGGGTGCGATCGGGGAGGTTACTATTGGGTATGAACAGAACACTGGTGTGTTCCCGTCATGCACCCGGAAACCGAGATTTTAGCGATGATCGATAGTCCGGAGGGCCAATCCATGCAATAATTGTGTAGATCTAGACACTAGACAGAATCCCCTTGAGTAACCCGTTAGTCTTGCCAGCAGTACCTTACCATTCTCACTATACTACAAAGTCTTGATCAAGTTTCCCTGATTCTTCCCACCCATACCGTGCTTCCCCGTCTCCATGTTAACTTCCGGGCTCAGTTGTGCTTTCATTGGGGTTGGTGACTTTTATATCTGCCTGTGGCCGGCGCCGGACTGAGAACAAGACAAGCTGATTCACTGATTACGGTGATGGGCGTCATCAGCATTTC
>QFDX01006904.1:0-16737 GCA_003315875.1 Lactifluus piperatus | reverse complement strand
CTAAAGTAGGTATATGGGAAGACAATGTCTTGTGCATGGTGAGAAGATGGGCCACATGAAGGAACGGAAGGGACATCGTGCCTATTTATGAATGAAGGAGACGTCGTCAAGAAATATACAAGTCAGGTATAATGATATTGGGTTTTATTTCATTGAGAAGGGTCCTTGGGTTGTTCCTGGATCGATGAGAACCGCGCCGGTTACGCAACTGCGGCGGGTAACATAGGTCTACGACGGTGGATTGTACAGCGTGAGCATGACGTCGGGCGATATTGATTGGAGGCATAGGCAAGTGATCCGATGCACCACCGCGGCAGCAGTTAAATGCCATCACCGGGACGGGAAGCCTAGACTGCTTATATTACGCGTGATGGGAGACTTGGCGATGAATGATGGGAGGTGGCGACGATAGTGATCGAGGGGCGCTTTACAAACGTCCGAAAAATCTCCTGAGGCTCTGGTAAAACGTGTTGTGGCCGGTGCGGCCGCTATTGCTAATGGCCTTCGTCCTCTCGGGACGACGGACGTGCGATGATGGACGGACGATCGCGACCAAGTCCTGGTACGTCGCGTGGGTTTCGCGCGGGTCCTGGCCAAAGAGGCCAAAGGCACACGGTGCGGTAGTTGATGTAGGGAAAAAAGAGAATGAATTCATGTTGGACGACATTTTGTTTTTGGTTGGTTTAAAAAAGAGGACTCGACTGGTGCTTCCTTGTGTGGGCAAAGTGGGGAGGAGGCCGTATGGCCCCCCTCCAGACTTTGAAGTTTATATGTGCCCAGTTCCAGAACTATGCTCGGATGTATAAGGAAATCTGTTTGTTCTGTATCAGGCATAACTTATCTTTTTAAGCGCCACCATCACGTGTTTTACGTTATTGCCGCTCACCAATGTGCCTCGTACAACCTTAAAGCGCTACATTGAAACAGTTCAGCACAGTCAGTTGAAGTGATGATGTAGTAGCGATGCATACAAACGAGAATGGAAATACAACTAGGGCATTGGGCTCGACAAAATTCTTGTAGCGGCGATTCACCTTACAAGCATTATGTACTGGTCGCTATGATACCTCTACAGTACCTAATACGGTCGCGCAGGCGGAGCCGTGCACAGTGGTACAGTAAGTTACCTTGTCTTACGTTCAAGTTTGTAGGTGACTCGAACACAGCCCCTGTTGCAGGGCTTCTACGAACGAGTCACATGTTTTTCTTGTCTGTCTTGCAACCATAAGCGTGTTATGTGTCTCATGAACAACGATGTGACTAGTACAGGCCCCCTCCGAAGCTATTCTCCTGGCCATGCTTGCGTATATCTTGTTGTTCCACTAGCCGTCACAGCCCGTTTTGCGCTTGTCTCTTTACTACCTTGGGCTTACAATCCAGTGCTCTTGCAGAAGCTATTAACAAGCGGATGCACAAGGACACTATTTGGACCGCGACACTGCCATCCAATGTCAAGAGTGAAGTGAGGTGCCAAGTATATATATTCAGTGGTGTGATGCCCGCAGAAATACAATACCTTAGGGGACTCCACCTGACCCAGAGGTGAAGGACATTCGCTACATCCCTGGATATACTTACAGTTTTTGCGTGTTATGCAGTTCCTGCGGCTAGATAATTAATAACAGTGTTTCATATAGTATATGCATCATCCATCGGAACTTCTTCCGCACATCTAAGGAGAAATAATGCAGCGGGAAGAGGGTGGTGCAAAGGGCCATTGGTGCTGTCCTCTGCAACGAGGGGATATAGGTTGGCAACTGCCAGTGTCAACTGCGGACGATGATCGATAAATGAACGCCCACTTCCGTGATGTGTTTGGGACTTTTGGACTGCCAACTCACATCTCCGACAGTTTGCTTCTTGCCAAATAAGATGCACAAGTCCTTACCATGGGTTATGGTGATGACAGCAGTCGAGAGTTATGCGCTGAGTTGAAACACAAATTCTACAATTCACGTCCTCGGGAGACAGCCTTTGACTACAGATGGTTCCGAACAGCGGCAACGACTTATACATTCATCACATCTGCCCTGGGTTCTTGTAACGTCTCAGCGCCCTGTCCCGTGCCTCCTTATGATCAACCAACGGTTTCGGATAGCCCAATTTTTCTGCCAGCTTGGCTGGGGGATTATGGATATCGGGTCCAAAAACCTTGCTTAGTTCTGGAACAAAGGTGCGGATGTATTCACCACTCGGGTCAGCTTTCTCACTCTGGGAGTAAGGGTTGAAAATCCGAAAATATGGTTGTGGATCCGTGCCGGTACTTGCACACCACTGCCAACCGCCGTTATTGGAGGCGAGATCACCATCTATAAACTGCTGCATGAAGTGCTGCGGGGACAGGTTTGATATATGCAACATTTAAGAAGAAAGAGGAGAGGAAGCTTACTTTCTCGCCAAAACGCCAATCAATCATAAGATCTTTTGTGAGGTACGCTGCAGCAATCATGCGCGCGCGATTATGCATCCAACCTGCAGTGGTACCCATCAACCTTTGCCAGTGGACAGAGAGAGGCTAACCCTACCCATTGAGTTGCCCTGTCGCATCGCGGCGTCGACGATTGGCACTCCTGTGCGGCCCTCCCTCCAAGCCTTGAGGTGTTCGTGATTTGTCTCCCACTGGACGCCTGCATACTTCTCAAGAAACGGACGTCCCATTGAGACACGGGGAAAGGCAGCAAGCACATGTGTATAAAAGTCACGCCACGCTAGACGAGTGTGAAACCCAGAGTAAGGCAAAATGAATGATGCAGATAGCTACCGATCTCCTGAATCCACATCCCAACACCAGAATCCCGACTAGCTTGCACCTTCTTGGTCCCAAGAAGTTCAAGTGCGGCACGTATACATTCTCTTGCAGAGATAACACCCGCAGCAAGGTAGGGACTAAAAAAAGGGTTACCAAACGTACTCAACGTACTCCCCCACTTACCTCAGACGGCTTGTAGTATCCCTGTCGGTGTGGTCTCTGTTCTCTTTGTAGACCATCACTCTACTTCGTTTTTCGGAAGTTTCTTCGCATTCCTCTAGGGGGTCGGCAAGACCTAAATGTGTATTTCGAGACTTTGTGTGAAGAAAGCGGCGTAGCATCTCCAGTTCCTCTGCTGTCAAACGACCTGATGTTGTGATACATGACCAAGCATACCTCGCGTGCCGCATCTGTTCCCGCTGGCCAAACAATCTCCATCTTGTCTTTATCAAAGCATTGATATCCCTCCACGTGAGAGGGAATCTCGCTTCCAAACAACTTGCTGAATGTTGGGTGATTCCTCACGGTTGAAGGATTAGCGGCCGGGGAGGCGGCTTCTGCTAAATACTTGGTTGTGTTCTCGTTTATAATAGAAAGCCACTGGCGTTGAAATGGCGAATAAACCTGATGTTGTTGGCCTATGTGTGGCTTTCTCTGAGGAGACAGGAACGCACTGTATAGGGTTTGCCCTGCTTCGTTAAAAGCAAGCCTGGCTCGACAATTGGTTTGTCGTGGACAAAAGTGGGAAGAATTCCATTTTCGTGGGCGAGCTTGCAAACAGCTATGTCACGGTGGAGTTCATCGACTTCATACTCGATATTTGCAAACATCTGTGCGGCGTTTACGGATTGCAACAGTGAAATAACATGCGAGGGAAGCGTTCGGCGGGGCGTATGGGTGGATACATGTAGTGGTATATTCATCTTCGCAAGAGAATCCTAAATGTGATGAGTCACAAGGTGTTCCACTAGTAGAGATGGTTAAAGGAGACCTTGAGAATGGTGATATTGCGGAGAGTAAAATCAACCCTGCGAGAGCTTGTATCATGAAAAAGATAGTCCTGTGGACTTAGTATAAAGAAGACGAGCAGCGGGATGTGACTTTCCGCCGCCTTGGCAGATGCCTGCATGAGTGCACGGTTATCACAGACTGGAAGGAAATTAGAAGACGGGGAATAGAGAATTAGGTGGTCTCACTTCTCATATCTTCCATTCTCATCCAATATGCCACTGCATCCCCTGTCTTTGGAGAATTGGGCGTGTCATGTTCTAAAGCTCTGAGGAGTCTTCCCAAGGGAGGGTTGGCGTCCACGACAGCAGCAGTCTCAGGAGACGCAACTCTGCCAAGGGTAAAAGGGGATTGAAGGCGCTGCCTCTTTGAAGGCAGGGGTAAGTCTGACTCGGATGAGGTACGTTTAGCCATTTGTGAGATGGACTCGGAGCACACACCTGTTGAACTACTTAAGCTTAAGATCAACTTATTGACGTCACTCTGTCGATCGTGAAATGTAGATCTTTCGTGTTCACGTGATCGTGTTATTAATAATTAATTAATCAATCAATCAATCAATCGATAAAACGCGGCATCGCGTACCATGTGCTCTGTTCCGTGTGTCGTGTATGCTGGGGCTTGTCCGTCTCAGTTCTTAGTTGGACCTACCAAGATAAATAAATGTAGGCTATATACAACCCCCGACCTCACCCGCGCCCTCAGCGAAGTGTAACCACACAACTTGAACCATCCAGTCGAAGGGCAGAACGTTTCGCTTTGCAGTCCCAGTAGAGTTGGCGGATCATTCAAACGGTTATAATTATAATTAACAGAATGTCACTAAGTGACCGCAAGTGACATGGTTGGCGTGTAAACGTATACTACGGAGGTTTCTGCAGCACAATTCGGTCAGCTGCAAGCAAATCTCGGCGATCACAAGTACTGACTTCTTTGTCGTCCGATCGGAGTGTATAACGCGATTGGTTTCTGTACGACTTGTCCGGGAGAGTAGTTCTACAGAGTCAATCGCTTCCAGATCATGATCTCCGGGAGGTGTCTGTTGCAGATCTACAGGTGCCCTCAGCCCAGACGCACGTATCTTTAATGATATTTGCAGGGCTCGATTCACCAGAGTTATCGAAGAACCTAATGCTCTCCACAAGTTTCGTGAGGTCCTCCAACTCTTGGGTAAACCTTGCACGCTCAGGCGTACCCTCCTCCGGGGATGAGTCCAGATAGAATGTGAAGTCGGCCCAGCGCAGGGCATGATATTACGAGCCGCGAGTATGAGGATAATAAATCGTCCACGGACCAAGTAGGCCTCAATGGAATAGCACGATCATCCGTCTGAACAAGCTCTGGATCTCTTGGGGAGTTATGTGAGGCATATCGCTGAGGAAACAGCCTTATGGTGTGATGTAGTAAAAGTGTACATTCGAACACCACACATTCTCCACGTCTCTTGGGGTCATCCCAATGCACCCAATTCCGAAAAGAAGGAAGACACGAGTAGTGCAAGCGGTATCCCAAAGCTTTTACTGAAGAATCTTCTTTTGAGCCTTTCCACAAAGTGCACGAACTTCTATCAAGTCTTGTCGCGATACCCTGCAGATGGTGTTGGCCAGTACATCTACTAGACCAGGTGGGCTACCAAGGGGATTGCAGATTGTTACTGGGTTGTTACACGAACATCTCTCAAGAATGGTAGCACCCATGGGAGAGCTTGGGGACGTCTCGTATGGCGAGGTCTGTTATCGTGGATGTTCCTTGAGACCTGTGGCTTGTTATGCTGACTGCTCCCTTTTGGTAGGGAAGTAAGTAAGTCCGAGGGTGATTTGAAGTACATCTGGAAAACCGGAGTTTCTGGTGCCCTGACGACATTAAGTATGATGTTCACATAATTATATCCACACATTTTTTTTGGACATACCTCGAGAGCAGAAGACCGTAACCTACGTATTGTGCTCCAGTCACGGATTACTGAAAAGGAGTTTAATGGAAGGCATCGTAAAGGAGGTGGTTGTATAAATGAATGTGAAGGATTCCTTGGCCAGTGGGAAGGAACAAGGGAAAACTAGGACAGGCGCTTGACTCTTAATATCTTAATGCTCATGCTACTATACACTTGGCTTGGTTTTTGTTCCGTCATCTTCATAGCTTTAGCAGTTTTTCGCCATAGAAACGCTCCAAAAGTGCAACTCACAGGCACGACCATCATCGGAAAGCGTCTCCGAACGTCTAACTTGGACTTCTTCGGGGGTCATTCTCATATTATGCCTCCATTAGATTCACACCTCACAGCCCATGTTCAGGTATCCCTTTTGCCGAACCTCCGGTTGCCGGTCTTCGTTTTGCCCCCCCTCAACCCAAATTCTCCCTTGCACCTCTACGATCATTCACGGCTCGCAGTTATGGTCTCCAATGTCTGCAGCCTGCAAGTTCTTCTTATCGCCCCACACTTCTAGCGCATAATTATTCTTTGCAGTATTCGAATGCGGACATGTCAGAAAACTGTCTTACCCTTAATGTGTTCCGACCCTCCGGCGTTAAGATGCACTCTCGTTTACCGGTCATGGTCTGGATTTATGGGGGTGGATTCTATAGTGAGCGGTGGTTGTCTCATCCCAGAGCCCTGTGACTCATGTACGACAAATCAGGTGGAGATTCTTCACAATATGACGGAGCTCCTCTCGTTGGACAATCAGTGATTCGTGTACGCACCCCATTGAACTACAAACTGTCCTTCCACTCCTAAAGTTGGACGTCACTGACAGGGAACACCAGTCCTTTTTGTTTCTATGAACTACCGTGTCGGACCTCTTGGCTTCCCTCAAGGATCCGAGGCTATAACGCGGGCCGCCCTCAACCTTGGTCTGCAGGACCAATGGACCGCTCTTGAATGGGTACAGAATAACATTGCATCATTTGGTGGTGACCCCAGCAAGGTTCGTTCATTTGTCTTCGCCTCACCGCAACTGGTAACGCGTAGGGTAAAAGGTCACTGTTTTTGGACAGAGTGCGGGAGCATTGTCCACTTCTTATCACTACCTCAACGAGAACTTTTCTACTGTGGCCAGGGCTGCTGTATGCACCTGTCTCTCCCCCAGGAGCACACTTTCTCATATCACCCAATGACTATGGTTTTAGATCCTCCAATCGGGAACGGCATCCGCCCTTCCTATCTTTGATGCCTATCGTGGAACCTCTTCCTGGATGCTCTTTGCAAAGAACACACAGTCCTGTGCGACGCTCTCGCTGTCTCCAAACAACACGTTTTCTTGTCTCATGTCCGCCACCTCATCTGATCTCCGCACCGCCATGAATGCCGCGATGGCCATCGAGTTGTTCCCCTTTCGTCCTGTCCTTGACGGACCACAAGGCATTATTCCCGACTCACCTGCGAGACGACTGTCGCGCGGCGCGGGTAAAAAAGTACCGTTTATGGCCGGTACGGTTCTCGACGAAGGTCTGTTCCTTCTATGTCGACGACCGCGTGCTAACAGCAATACAGGAACGAGCTTCATTCCCCGGGACTTTCAGGTCCAAGACATCGCAACTTGGCTGAACGCCAATTATACGCCATCTCCGTCTGGTCCTGACGCCCTCAGAGCTGGACTAGACAGTTTGATATCGCTTTATCCCAATGATCCCGGTGCTGGCTCGCCTTTTGGGACGGGAAATGAGACTTTCGGCACCGGGCCTGGATACAAGCGTGCCGCTGCGATCCGTACAGTATTTCACTCTTATTGAACGACCCAGCATTGATGCTTCTATGAATTAGTTGGAGACATACTCTTTCAAGCTCAACACCGCTTCTGGAGCCAGACAACTTCAGCTCCGTCCTATGCATACATCTTCACAGATCCTCAATCGGGGGGTGACCCAGCTCTTGGCGTTTATCATGCGAGCGAACTACCATATCTCTTCAGCGACTTGGCCAAGAGTGGACCGCCAAACACTGCACAATTAAGCCGTATTATGCTTGACTATTGGATCTCGTTTGCAGTCTCCCTGACTCCGAATGACGGGAAAGGAACGACCCGTATGTTCAGTGCTGCTTCATCACTGGCACTGTCTCATTCTAGCTTCCAGGACCTTTCTGGGGGATGTACAATGAAACCAAGGTAAGACGCAGTGAATTCATGATTATGAAAGTGACCCGAGCTCGTATAGCAAGTACTAGAGCTGAACAGCGACACTACGGGCCTCGTTCCCGACGGAGATCGGGCGAATTCTATAGACCTCATGATCAGCATGCGTGAAATGTTGTCCTGGTGACCGAAGCCGGTTAGGTTTATTTATCCGCAACCCCGGAAGCCGTGTCCTAGCGACTTGGAAGTGTATGTACAGTAGTCAAAGATCAAAGTCATCCTCATCATTATGGCCATCTTGGCGTATGCGCGTTCCGTGGGATGCCACAGCTCGTGCATTTTTGACAACAGGTATGAAGTCTTCATCTTTTCGGATAACACCTGGAATGCCACGATTAAATCATGCATTTAGATATAGAAATAGCCCAAACCTGTGTGTAGCAATCGGAGCTCCAGAGTAGCGGTGCTAAAGCTATCTGCATTTCCCAGTTCTTCGAAACCAATCATTCTTGTTTTTTTATTTAAATTAACCGCAAGAAATACAGTTGCTGGGCACCGCACATACCTGTCTTTTGAGACGCCCTTTATAAAACAAATGACGCAGGGCAAAACTTTGATTCCCAGTTTTTCTACAAGGAAAGGCACGTTCTCCACAAAAACACGCAGGAACCTTGTGTTGAAGTACTTTGGGGCAAGCGCCTCAATTACATGGATGAGGCCCAAAGCTCCAGTAACGAGAGCGAACTACGTACTGCCAGGTGCTTGTCCATAATTGCACAACGTTGGAAGTTGCTGTGGTAGAAGTGGATGACGCATAGTGGCTCCGACCTACCGTATAGCTAATGTTACGCTTGGGGCTCGGGGTACATAAAGCGCGAGTGACAACTTACGCACTCGTACGGATGATTTCCTTCTCATCGGTCAGCTCGGTGTATTTTCCGTGCATGTCCTCCCGCATCTGCTTTATGTTTTCCATCCTATGCACCAAGGTAATCCGAGTCAGTCGGTTTCATTCAATCCCATTATAGCTTTGCCGAGAGATTTACTCGCGCTGCAATTCTTTGAGACCTTGTTCTCGCATAAACTCGTTATCATCATTCTCAATTTCAGCCTCTAGCTCTGCGAACAGCTCGTCCTCATCGAGGGTTTCTGAGTCTGTGTTTGAGCGAGACACTGGAGCAGTGGAGGACGCGGCAAGCTGGGAAGTAAGGTGGGTAACCTTCACATTCTGAGAGCGTAGACTGTTTCACCCAAAGAGAAAATTTCTGTGAGCACTAAGATTCTATTGTGGTGGATACTAGAAAGCTTACTGCGCATTGTCTTCATTGAACGTCGACATGGTTTTGGCGCAAGGCAGTGGGGAATTGAGGGATTTGCGTGCCTAAGCGCTTCGTGCACTAACCGGGCCGGGCGAGCTTAAGTTATCGGCTATCACTATCACTTGAAATCGTTCAGTGAGGATGAAGATTGTCAGTAAACATATCGTTAAAGGCTCAGTGCGTGTATACATCGCGGCGTAGCCGCAAGGTTGTCTTCAAACAATATCTAGGGATATATCAAAGTCCGTCCGGAAGAAGATGAGGACATGTGGCATTTGTACAATCTCATTCAGGAGGTAAATACTCTTCCTTCTGCTCTCCTCGTGTTGAAGATTCAGAGTTAGAATTAGGGTGACAGCGTACGTGCCCCAGCGATACGGTATGCGTCAAAAATAGGTGCTTCTCACCACCTGCGCGCCCTAACTCTGTTCTAGCCGTGTACAAAATGTTTCTGCGACGGGATCATCGGAATCGCACCGCGTCCGCACCACGCTGACCCTCCAAGTGACTCGAATAGCTTTCACTCCTCCAGTCACAGCGACGACAGGAGCTGGCGACCCTACAAATTCTGCGCCTGTAGAACCCACAGCGTCTCTACAGATCACCGGTCGTGTTGTGGAGGAGAACGATCACGTCAAGATGGGCGCATTCCACACGCTGGACATAGAGGCGAATCGCGACGTGCGGATAGAGAAGGTAGAGTGGGACAGTATATCTCTCGAACGGATCGAAGAGGCATCACAACCTGGACGCGGGGCGGAGGTTGGCGCCGTCGTCTGTGGCGAAGGTCAAGCACAATTTCCCCATCCTGGCCCACATCATTCGCGAGCAACTAGCTGAATCTCCTTCGGACAGGCACAGCAGCGTTTTGTCTGCTCTCACAGCACATGACCGTCGTGTTGCAACGCATTGATTTGCCGGTTCCGCGCAAGCGTGCCGGCTCTGCCACCGCTCACGAAAAGGGCCTCGCGCGCTTCTACGAAACGCTTTACCAGTCCTTCCTTCGGCATATCCCATATGCAAACCCCACCCTTCGCGCGATTATTATTGCGAGTCCTGGGTGGGTGCGGGATACTGTGTTCGATTATATTATGGCGCAGGCGACGCAAGCGGGAAACAAGGCATTGCTGAGTGTGCGACAGAAGTTTATGCGCGTACATGTGAACAGCCCACACGTGCACAACTTGGTAGAGGTCCTGAAGAGCCCCGAAGTTAGCGTTTCTCGTTAGTTTACCTGGACATGTCCCTCACTCATCTTGTTGCTAGATAGTTTCCCAGCTAAAGGAGACCAAGTTTGCCAGGGAAGGCATTATGCTCGATAGGTACGAGTATGTATGACCTGCGCGATGGTTTTATTCCTTATCGTTTTTGTTCTTAAGCTTCTTCAAGATGCTCGCCTCCGACGAGCAGCGAGCGTGGTATGGTCCAGATCACGTCGCTCTTGCAGTTGATCGAGGCGCTGTTGGCACACTCCTCATTTCTGATGAACTCTTTCGAGCAAACGATCCAGAAGTTAGGAAGAGATATGTTACACTCGTGGAGGATGTGCGAGAGAAGCGAGGAGAGGTTCTCATATTCTCCAGCATGCATGAAAGTGGACAGCGTGCGTATAATACTATTTCATTGCCCATTTCGACTGATGATGGTGCCTGCAGAGCTCAATCAGATCACTGGTATTGCTGCTATCCTGACGTTCCCATTAGACATCGAAGTTGTTGAAGCGGAAGAGAGGGAAGGCAAGGAAGAAGAGGAAAGGCAAAAGACCGAAGCAAATGGAACAGCGTAATTTACGATCAGTTGTACCTCATGCATCGATGCATTTACAGAATAGATTGTATTTCTCGTGTCTATCTTGCCATGATGATGGCCACAGACATTTGTTATCTATACACGCTCATGGTTTAAGCGTTGGAGATAGGCATTCCATCCAGCTTCCTTGTATCTTTCCGCCTGCCTCTGGATCTCTTCGATGTCCTTATTTCCGGGCTTGCCGTAAATACCTCTCCCAACGATGATGATGTCACATCCACTTTCAGTGACGACCTGTTCGGGGGTTCGATACTGTTGACCTAGCCCATCTCCTGTAGTGTCCAATCCCACCCCGGGTGTCAAGATCAAAAAGTCTTCAGCAGAGTTCCTCTGTGCACCCTCAGCAAGGCCGACACCTTCCATGCGATTCTGAGCAATAAACCCGATAACAAAGTCGCGCGCGTCGCGTGCCATTCGCACCGCATCCTCGGTATACGTGCCACGTGCCAGAGCTCCTGCTGTCGACATCTCGGCAAGAAGGAGAAGGCCGCGACCCAGTGGGAGGCCGACTGTCGCCAATCCTTTGATTATGGATGGGCCAGGCACGGGATGTGCGTTGGTGATGTGTGACCATGTCGCGATTTTGTGCACTCCAGAGGAGTACTGCAAAGCGACGGTATTGCCTTTGGAAGGAACGCAGCTACTGTTCAGCTCGTGGCACGAGGTGTGACAAGTTTTCATGACTTACCAATGTCTGCAAACTTGCGATCCTCGAATATTAAAAAGTCGTGCTTGGCGCTGAGATCTTGTAGACGAGGGATGAGCGTCGGTCCAAAGTCCTCAATGATATCGATATGGGTCTGGCTTAAAGATTGTCAGATTTTTCTTTTCGTTCACAGGACTGCAACGGTGTCGACAGAGACTTGCCTTGATAAGCGAGACATATGGACCGACCGTATCAACGATGGACAGAAGGTCATTAGATGACGTTACATCGACGCTAACGCATAGGTTCGACTGCTTTCTCTCTATCGTTTCGAGGAGTGCCTTCGCAGCGGGATTTGTGTGATTTTCGGCGCGGTCGGCGTAAGTATTGAGGTAGGCAGCCATCCCCGCCCAAAAGCACGGCCCGATGTGGGTACTCTCATACCTCATTCACTGATAACAAATGCACCCGGTTTCGCTCCGCGAGCACCAGCGCGAGCCCTTGGATAGCACCGCGGAGGCACCCCCGTCTAAAAGGTTCAAAATTGGTGATACCACAGACTCGGAAGAGCTGAATATTCAAGGTTCCACTTCTGATTCGCCTGCAGTAGTGCCCACCACCAGCGCCCCGACAATCGTTAAGGAGCCCATCCTGCCCCCAAGTCATTCTCTGCTCGGAACGTCACCGCCTCTTCAGGATGAAAATGGCGCAATTATTCGTCTCATGGAGGCCGACGTCGGTATCTCGGAATACATTGCGAAGGACGTCCCAAAAATAGCTGGCATTATCAAACAGAGGTGCGCCGTCGACCTCCTTCGTACGCGTAGACTGCGATTGACTATCTGAAGGTTCACCGACTTCTTAGTATATGAAGTTGATCAGGATTATAATGTCGTCCACATTAAATCTCTAGGAATGCCTGCCTCACAACCTGAGCCTCCTGCAAAAAAGGCAAAGGGCGTGGGGGAAACACCATTCGATGCTAATACGGACGTTCCTTTAGGAGAACTCCCTGAGATTCCGGAAAATGCGCTGGCCGAGCTTGATACCGACGCGTCTGTCGGAGCTCTCGATACAACTTGTAGTGACAGTACTAAGCAGGCCTCCTCTGGCGTTCCCAAAGTGCCATGGCCGGACTCATTTACGACTCGCCTCGCTCCGTTCTTTTCCACAGAGAAAATAGAAGAAGTCAAGAAGATGTTTCTTGAGGGTCCCAACCCTCCGTTCGTGAGTGATGCTGGTTGGGCTGGCCGCCTGACCGCCAAGGCCAGTGAGAGCGGGGTTTCCGATGCATCTCCTGTCAAGGAAGGCACAGAATTGAAAAAAGAGGATGAAGAGAAGAAAGAAAGTAGCAAACGAGGAAGAGATAGAGGGAGCAGAGGGCGGGGACGACGAGGAGGACGCGGTGGAAAGCCCGTGCGTGAGGACCATCGAAAAGTATTATCTGAGGTGCGTATTCTCCCAACTCCTTGATCGAGTCTTACCGACGTCCTGTATCATAGCCTATCGCTTCAAAACAAACACGTACTAGCTTCCACCAAACCATACGAGAGCTATTTGACGGGAAGTTGGACAGCGAGACCGACATGCACGAGACCCCAAACATTGACGATGGGTCACGAATTGTTGTCCGTTGGGCGAGGCGAGGAAACGGAGGTGCTGGAAGAGGAGGTAACTAACCATTCCTGTGTCGAATATCGCTAACGCAAGCAAATACAGGAGGGTCCCGTACCTCTCGCGCCCCGCGGGGTACATACCCTCCCTACATACATTTCACACTTCAAAAGACAAATCGAGATACCCAGGATGCGTTACAACATCTTGCCCGCACTCTGCATGTCTCGGTCAAAGACCTTTCCACAGCTGGAACAAAAGATAAGCGGGGGGTGACAATGCAGCGTGTAGCCCTGTGGCGCGGGACTAAGGCCGTGGAGGATGTCTGGAAACTTGCTAATGGCGTACCTACGCGGCATAGCGCCGATGATGCAATCCACGAAAGAGGAGAGCGCGGGATAAGGATAGCGGATCTTACCTATCGAAAGGCTGCGCTGGAGCTTGGAATGCTAAAAGGCAATGCCTTTGTGATCACGTTAAGGTGAGCATGTTGCTGGCTACTGCGGCGTATTCATCGCAATTACATGCAGAAATCTACAAGTTGATTCCACTGAAACGATTGACCAAGCTATGAACTCTATCAAAGAGCATGGGTTTATCAACTATTATGGTAAACCCTTGTTGGTATGCGCATGTACATGCTTTTTTAATATCCCAATTCAGGCATGCAGCGTTTTGGCACGGCTGCAATTCCTACGCACTCCATTGGCCTCGCTTTACTCAAGTCTGATTGGCACCTCGCGGTTTCTTTGATTCTTCGACCTCGCCCCGGTGAGCATCCGGATGTGCTCGCGGCTCGACGCGCATGGCTCGATGACGGAGATCTTGACAAAGCTCTTGAACTCCTTCCTCGAAGAGTGGTGGCAGAGCGATGCATTCTGGAGAGCTACAAGAAACAGCGCGGGGAAACGCGCAACGCTCTTGGAGCCTTGTCCACGGCACGTCTTTTAACCATTGTGACAGTTTGAGCACTCACTGGGAACATCGTGGCCCACAGATTCCAAGGAACCTAAGGTTAATGTACGTTCATGCATACCAGTCGTATGTGTGGAATGCGATTGTTTCTGAGCGTATCAAGACTTGGGGCGCGGACAAACCAGTTCCTGGAGACCTTATCCTCGAATCCGGGAAGGCAGAACAGGCCGAGGTTGCGGACGAAATGGATATCTGCGATAACGAGGCTAATATACAACCCGGCGCGGATGTTGGTCCGTGGTCATCACATACACTATGTTGGTCTTACTGATATCCGTCACTCTAGAGGAATCCTCTTCGGGGCACAAGACTGGGAAAAAACCCTGGCAAGCGCCACGCGTAAAAGTTCTCACTGAAGACGACGTTAGCAAGTACTCAATATTCGATATTGTCATGCCACTACCAGGCAACGATGTTGCTTTCCCTGGGGGCGCATTGGGTGAGAAGTACAGAGAGTACCTCCTTAGAGACGGCCTAGATCCGGACAACTTCCAACGGCGGCAAAAGTGAGATAGATATTTGTTGGCGGTGCACTATTTCTCAGTCACGCCGTAATTGCAGGGACTACACACTTAGTGGCTCCTATCGCCATATCCTACATCTGCCAAAGGAACTGTCATGGTCCGTGCTGCGATACACAGATCCGGATGTTCCGTTGGCGCAGTCAGACGAAGATCAATTGCTAGGCTACGACCCCCCTGCACCTGTTCTTGACGGTCGATTCCTCGCCCTTCAGATTCGGCTCATCCTGGGGACTGCTGCATATGCGACCATGGCATTACGGGAGGTAACTAAGACCGACACCAGCTCGCATTTCCAAAGCAGCTTGACTCAGGTGTCGGAGGATCAGCGATTCAAAGGCGTAGATTGCGAATAGTAAATAAACATCGACCAAAGAGCTTGTTTCTGGAAACGCTGGGGGAACCAGCAATCGGATATTACAGTGGGTGACGAAAGCTGGTAGATATAGATACTCCCACAGTCGATTTTCGGACACCTGATCAATGACATTAGTCCACTGACATCATAAGTGCTGCTTTGACTTTGAGATCATGCGCACCTGTAAACCACGAAGCATACTGAATCAGGTGACGAGCGTCCATTAGGTCTCGAGGAGTCATTTGTTCGTTGCGCCATGCCCTCAAGGTGCCAGCAACATGGGGAAAATAACCTGTCGTTCGTCGCCTTGAAAGCGAGGTGAAAGCGAGGACTCAGATGTGCTTACTTGAACGGGGAAACTGTTTGATGACCATGGCAGAGAGGACATCGATCAAATGATGTTATCGATGGCAATCCTGAAATAATAGTGGTGCCGTAACATTTCAAGGTGGACTTCGACAAGTCGCCGCTCACCCATGAAATGTCCTGTCGAAGCCAAAACTGGCCTGAATTTGGTGGTGTGATTGGCCCTGCTCAGGCTGCCAGTGGCGTAGAGATTCTGACTAATTTGCCACCTAAGTGACCTCCCCGGCGGGATCCCCCCGACACGATGAAGTGCCGGCATCCAAGACTGGGCTCCCTTTCGCCATGATTTTCACTTTCCTGGCTCTGCGGGCCACACCCACAAGGAAGCAACCGGTTGCTGTGTCCAAGTGGGAAGTACCGCTCCCTGCTTACTCCAGACTCCACCAGTGTGTGTTCAGTGTTCCCGTCATTCGTTTTACATCCGCCCTCAATTCATGGAGCCCTTGACTTGCTCTTGTTGCCCCAGTGCTTTACCCTACTTGATACCATTACCTCCGACTGATCCCAATGGTATTTTAGGTCTTCGCCCCCTCCTGTATTTTTCTTTTCTTTTTTGGTTTCGTTTCCTGTATACTCTCTATCGCCGGGCCTGGAATTGCGGTCAGTTCGATCAATCTGCTCACCTTGAGCATGATACATATATATCCTAGGTGGTACCGGTCTTGGCAATTACAGGCGGTTTACTATCCTCTTTGTAGCTGCTCTTGTCAATAGTATTAACCTTATTCCTCTACCTCATTTGTGCATCTACTGAAGGGTCAAATAGGGGAACTCCTCATTACTTTGTGTACATTGAAACCTGGATGAAGACCAAGTTTAGTTAGCACCCCATGCTGGTATTCACACTGGCATGCAGGGAAAAATGCTTACACTGCGTTGTTGGTCCGAGAACCCCCTTCACATTTGGCTGTGATCCACATTGTGTACGTTGTAACCTAGACTACGAGTACAAGCAAATCAAATTTAGTTAGTCACCCATTTTTACAGTATGTAGTAAATTTGCTAATAGTTTGTTTGCTTGAGACCACTGGCAGGGGTCTAGAACACAATTTGAACGTTGCGTTAAAGCGCTCTTCTTGCTGCCCCTACAGATACCGTACTAATAAGGCTACATTGAGTTAGTCGCCCACAGCTAGTTGAGTGTAAAATTTCCCATGGTCATTATTACAAGCTGTGCATGTGCGTGCCGATGGGTACGTACGCCATATGCCAGTGTATGGCTTGTTAAGCTAGCACTACGGGAAGCCAGTTATGGGAATTTTGATTACGAATCCCGGGAAAAAGTGGCGTTTCATGTAA